>JAQQAF010000006.1:31963130-32073798 GCA_029747655.1 Ensete ventricosum
TTTTTGAGATGGTGCACGTAAAACCAATCGAAACTCGACTCTGGGAGCGACTTCGCGTAATGTTTATGACCGTCGCATTTTTTCGTGAAACTGTGCTCGTATGACTTACCATGGGCTAATACGTTGGGATTGGCCAGTATTTTTAATTTCTGAGATGGTGCACGAAAAACCGATCGAATCTCGACTCTGCGCAAAGTTTTTGACCGTCGCGTTTTTTCGTGAAATCATGATCATACGACTTACCATGGGCTAATACATCATGAATGGCCAGTATTTTGAATTTTCGAGACGGTCACGAAAAACCGATCGAAACTCGACTCGCGCGCGACTTCGCGCAAAGTTTATAACCGTCGTATTTTTTTGCGAAAGCATGCTTGTACGACTTCCCATGGGCTAATAAGACGGGAAAGACCAGTATTTTGAATTTTCGAGACGGTGCAAGAAAAACCGATCGAAACTCGACTCAGCGCAAAGTTTATGACCGTCGCGTTTTTTCATGAAACCATGCTCATACGACTTACCATGGGCTAATACATCGTGAATGGCCAGTATTTTGAATTTTCGAGATGGTGCACGTAAAACCAATCGAAACTCGACTCTGGGAGCGACTTCGCGTACTGTTTATGACCGTCGCATTTTTTCGTGAAACCGTGCTCGTATGACTTACCATGGGCTAATACGTTGGGATTGGCCAGTATTTTGAATTTCCGAGATGGTGCACGAAAAATCGATCGAAACTCGACTCAGCGCGCGACTTCGCGCAAAGTTTTTGACCATCATATTTTTTTGCGAAAGCGTGCTTGTACGACTTCTCATGGGCTAATAAGACGGGAAAGACCAGTATTTTGAATTTTCGAGACGGTGCACGAAAAAACGATCGAATCTCGACTCTGCGCAAAGTTTATGACCGTCGCGTTTTTTCCTGAAACCATGCTCATACGACTTACCATGGGCTAATACATTGTGAATGACCAGTATTTTGAATTTCCGAGACGGTCACGAAAAACCGATCAAAACTCGACTCGCGCGCGACTTCGTGCAAAGTTTATGACCGTCGTATTTTTTTGCGAAAGCGTGCCTGTACGACTTCTCATGGGCTAATAAGACGGGAAAGACAAGTATTTTGAATTTCCGAGACGGTGCACGAAAAACCGATCGAAACTCGACAAGCGCGCGACTTCGCGCAAAGTTTTTGACCGTCGTATTTTTTTGCGAAAGCATGCTTGTACGACTTCTCATGGGCTAATAAGACGGGAAAGACCAGTATTTTGAATTTCCGAGACGGTGCACGAAAAACCGATCGAATCTCGACTCTGCGCAAAGTTTATGACCGTCGCATTTTTTCGTGAAACCTTGCTCATACGACTTACGATTGGCTAATACATCGTGAATGGCCAGTATTTTGAATTTCCGAGACGGTGAACGAAAAACCGATCGAAACTCGACTCGCGCGCGACTTTGCGCAAAGTTTATGACCGTCGTATTTTTTTGCGAAAGCGTGCTTGTACTACTTCTCATGGGCTAATAAGACGGGAAAGACCAGTATTTTGAATTTCCGAGACGGTGCACGAAAAACCGATCGAATCTCGACTCTGCGCAAAATTTATGACCGTCGCGTTTTTTCGTGAAATCATGCTCATACGACTTACCATGGGCTAATACATCGTGAATGGCCAGTATTTTGAATTTTCGAGACGGTGCACGAAAAACCGATCGAAACTCGACTCGCGCGCGACTTCGCGCAAAGTTTATGACCATCGTATTTTTTTGCGAAAGCGTGCCTGTACGACTTCTCATGGGCTAATAAGACGGGAAAGACAAGTATTTTGAATTTCCGAGACGGTGCACGAAAAACCGATCGAAACTCGACAAGCGCGCGACTTCGCGCAAAGTTTTTGACCGTCGTATTTTTTTGCGAAAGCATGCTTGTACGACTTCTCATGGGCTAATAAGACGGGAAAGACCAGTATTTTGAATTTCCGAGACGGTGCACGAAAAACCGATCGAATCTCGACTCTGCGCAAAGTTTATGACCGTCGCATTTTTTCGTGAAACCTTGCTCATACGACTTACGATTGGCTAATACATCGTGAATGGCCAGTATTTTGAATTTCCGAGACGGTGAACGAAAAACCGATCGAAACTCGACTCGCGCGCGACTTTGCGCAAAGTTTATGACCGTCGTATTTTTTTGCGAAAGCGTGCTTGTACTACTTCTCATGGGCTAATAAGACGGGAAAGACCAGTATTTTGAATTTTCGAGACGGTGCACGAAAAACCGATCGAATCTCGACTCTGCGCAAAATTTATGACCGTCGCGTTTTTTCGTGAAATCATGCTCATACGACTTACCATGGGCTAATACATCGTGAATGGCCAGTATTTTGAATTTTCGAGACGGTGCACGAAAAACCGATCGAAACTCGACTCGCGCGCGACTTCGCGCAAAGTTTATGACCGTCGTATTTTTTTGCGAAAGCGTGCCTGTACGACTTCTCATGGCCTAATAAGACGGGAAAGACAAGTATTTTGAATTTCCGAGACGGTGCACGAAAAACCGATCGAAACTCGACTCGCGCGCGACTTCGCGCATAGTTTATGACCGTCGTATTTTTTTGTGAAAGCGTGCTTGTACTACTTCTCATGGGCTAATAAGACGGGAAAGACCAGTATTTTGAATTTCCGAGACGGTGCACGAAAAACCGATCGAATCTCGAATCTGCGCAAAGTTTATGACCGTCGCATTTTTTCATGAAACCATGCTCATACGACTTACCATGGGCTAATACATCGTGAATGGCTAGTATTTTGAATTTCCGAGACGGTCACGAAAAACCGATCGAAACTCGACTCGCGCGCGACTTCGCGCAAAGTTTATGACCGTCGTATTTTTTTGCGAAAGCGTGTCTGTACGACTTCTCATGGGCTAATAAGACGGGAAAGGCAAGTATTTTGAATTTCCGAGACGGTGCACGAAAAACCGACCGAAACTCGACTCGCGTGCGACTTCGCGCAAAGTTTGTGACTGTCGTATTTTTTTGCGAAAGCGTGCTTGTACGACTTCTCATGGGCTAATAAGACGGGAAAGACCAGTATTTTGAATTTCCGAGACGGTGCACGAAAAACCGATCGAAACTCGACTCGCACGCGACTTCGCGCAAAGTTTATGACCGTCGTATTTTTTTGCGAAAGTGTGCTTTTACGACTTCTCATGGGCTCATAAGACGGGAAAGACCAGTATTTTGAATTTCCGAGACGGTGCACGAAAAATCGATCGAATCTCGACTCTGCGCAGAGTTTATGACCGTCGCGTTTTCTCGTGAAACCATGCTCATACGACTTACCATGGGCTAATACATCCATCGTGATTGGCCAGTATTTTGAATTTCTGAGACGGTGCACGAAAAACCGATCGAAACTCGACTCGCGCGTGACTTCGTGCAAAGTTTATGACCGTCGTATTTTTTTGCGAAAGCGTGCCTGTACGACTTCTCATGGGCTCATAAGACGGGAAAGACCAGTATTTTGAATTTCCGAGATGGTGCACGAAAAACCGATCGAATCTCGACTCTGCGCAAAGTTTTTGACCGTCACGTTTTTTCGTGAAATCATGATCATACGACTTACCATGGGCTAATACATCATGAATGGCCAGTATTTTGAATTTTCGAGACGGTCACGAAAAACCGATCGAAACTCGACTCGCGCGCGACTTCGCTCAAAGTTTATAACCGTCGTATTTTTTTGCGAAAGCATGCTTGTACGACTTCTCATGGGCTAATAAGACGGGAAAGACCAGTATTTTGAATTTCCGAGACGGTGCACGAAAAACCGATCGAATCTCGACTCTGCGCAAAGTTTATGACCGTCGCATTTTTTCGTGAAACCTTGCTCATACGACTTACGATTGGCTAATACATCGTGAATGGCCAGTATTTTGAATTTCCGAGACGGTGAACGAAAAACCGATCGAAACTCGACTCGCGCGCGACTTTGCGCAAAGTTTATGACCGTCGTATTTTTTTGCGAAAGCGTGCTTGTACTACTTCTCATGGGCTAATAAGACGGGAAAGACCAGTATTTTGAATTTCCGAGACGGTGCACGAAAAACCGATCGAATCTCGACTCTGCGCAAAATTTATGACCGTCGCGTTTTTTCGTGAAATCATGCTCATACGACTTACCATGGGCTAATACATCGTGAATGGCCAGTATTTTGAATTTTCGAGACGGTGCACGAAAAACCGATCGAAACTCGACTCGCGCGCGACTTCGCGCAAAGTTTATGACCATCGTATTTTTTTGCGAAAGCGTGCCTGTACGACTTCTCATGGGCTAATAAGACGGGAAAGACAAGTATTTTGAATTTCCGAGACGGTGCACGAAAAACCGATCGAAACTCGACAAGCGCGCGACTTCGCGCAAAGTTTTTGACCGTCGTATTTTTTTGCGAAAGCATGCTTGTACGACTTCTCATGGGCTAATAAGACGGGAAAGACCAGTATTTTGAATTTCCGAGACGGTGCACGAAAAACCGATCGAATCTCGACTCTGCGCAAAGTTTATGACCGTCGCATTTTTTCGTGAAACCTTGCTCATACGACTTACGATTGGCTAATACATCGTGAATGGCCAGTATTTTGAATTTCCGAGACGGTGAACGAAAAACCGATCGAAACTCGACTCGCGCGCGACTTTGCGCAAAGTTTATGACCGTCGTATTTTTTTGCGAAAGCGTGCTTGTACTACTTCTCATGGGCTAATAAGACGGGAAAGACCAGTATTTTGAATTTTCGAGACGGTGCACGAAAAACCGATCGAATCTCGACTCTGCGCAAAATTTATGACCGTCGCGTTTTTTCGTGAAATCATGCTCATACGACTTACCATGGGCTAATACATCGTGAATGGCCAGTATTTTGAATTTTCGAGACGGTGCACGAAAAACCGATCGAAACTCGACTCGCGCGCGACTTCGCGCAAAGTTTATGACCGTCGTATTTTTTTGCGAAAGCGTGCCTGTACGACTTCTCATGGCCTAATAAGACGGGAAAGACAAGTATTTTGAATTTCCGAGACGGTGCACGAAAAACCGATCGAAACTCGACTCGCGCGCGACTTCGCGCATAGTTTATGACCGTCGTATTTTTTTGTGAAAGCGTGCTTGTACTACTTCTCATGGGCTAATAAGACGGGAAAGACCAGTATTTTGAATTTCCGAGACGGTGCACGAAAAACCGATCGAATCTCGAATCTGCGCAAAGTTTATGACCGTCGCATTTTTTCATGAAACCATGCTCATACGACTTACCATGGGCTAATACATCGTGAATGGCTAGTATTTTGAATTTCCGAGACGGTCACGAAAAACCGATCGAAACTCGACTCGCGCGCGACTTCGCGCAAAGTTTATGACCGTCGTATTTTTTTGCGAAAGCGTGTCTGTACGACTTCTCATGGGCTAATAAGACGGGAAAGGCAAGTATTTTGAATTTCCGAGACGGTGCACGAAAAACCGACCGAAACTCGACTCGCGTGCGACTTCGCGCAAAGTTTGTGACTGTCGTATTTTTTTGCGAAAGCGTGCTTGTACGACTTCTCATGGGCTAATAAGACGGGAAAGACCAGTATTTTGAATTTCCGAGACGGTGCACGAAAAACCGATCGAAACTCGACTCGCACGCGACTTCGCGCAAAGTTTATGACCGTCGTATTTTTTTGCGAAAGTGTGCTTTTACGACTTCTCATGGGCTCATAAGACGGGAAAGACCAGTATTTTGAATTTCCGAGACGGTGCACGAAAAATCGATCGAATCTCGACTCTGCGCAGAGTTTATGACCGTCGCGTTTTCTCGTGAAACCATGCTCATACGACTTACCATGGGCTAATACATCCATCGTGATTGGCCAGTATTTTGAATTTCTGAGACGGTGCACGAAAAACCGATCGAAACTCGACTCGCGCGTGACTTCGTGCAAAGTTTATGACCGTCGTATTTTTTTGCGAAAGCGTGCCTGTACGACTTCTCATGGGCTCATAAGACGGGAAAGACCAGTATTTTGAATTTCCGAGATGGTGCACGAAAAACCGATCGAATCTCGACTCTGCGCAAAGTTTTTGACCGTCACGTTTTTTCGTGAAATCATGATCATACGACTTACCATGGGCTAATACATCATGAATGGCCAGTATTTTGAATTTTCGAGACGGTCACGAAAAACCGATCGAAACTCGACTCGCGCGCGACTTCGCTCAAAGTTTATAACCGTCGTATTTTTTTGTGAAAGCATGCTTGTACGACTTCCCATGGGCTAATAAGACGGGAAAGACCAGTATTTTGAATTTTCGAGACGGTGCAAGAAAAACCGATCGAAACTCGACTCAGCGCAAAGTTTATGACCGTCGCGTTTTTTCATGAAACCATGCTCATACGACTTACCATGGGCTAATACATCGTGAATGGCCAGTATTTTGAATTTTTGAGATGGTGCACGTAAAACCAATCGAAACTCGACTCTGGGAGCGACTTCGCGTAATGTTTATGACCGTCGCATTTTTTCGTGAAACTGTGCTCGTATGACTTACCATGGGCTAATACGTTGGGATTGGCCAGTATTTTTAATTTCTGAGATGGTGCACGAAAAACCGATCGAATCTCGACTCTGCGCAAAGTTTTTGACCGTCGCGTTTTTTCGTGAAATCATGATCATACGACTTACCATGGGCTAATACATCATGAATGGCCAGTATTTTGAATTTTCGAGACGGTCACGAAAAACCGATCGAAACTCGACTCGCGCGCGACTTCGCGCAAAGTTTATAACCGTCGTATTTTTTTGCGAAAGCATGCTTGTACGACTTCCCATGGGCTAATAAGACGGGAAAGACCAGTATTTTGAATTTTCGAGACGGTGCAAGAAAAACCGATCGAAACTCGACTCAGCGCAAAGTTTATGACCGTCGCGTTTTTTCATGAAACCATGCTCATACGACTTACCATGGGCTAATACATCGTGAATGGCCAGTATTTTGAATTTTCGAGATGGTGCACGTAAAACCAATCGAAACTCGACTCTGGGAGCGACTTCGCGTACTGTTTATGACCGTCGCATTTTTTCGTGAAACCGTGCTCGTATGACTTACCATGGGCTAATACGTTGGGATTGGCCAGTATTTTGAATTTCCGAGATGGTGCACGAAAAATCGATCGAAACTCGACTCAGCGCGCGACTTCGCGCAAAGTTTTTGACCATCATATTTTTTTGCGAAAGCGTGCTTGTACGACTTCTCATGGGCTAATAAGACGGGAAAGACCAGTATTTTGAATTTTCGAGACGGTGCACGAAAAAACGATCGAATCTCGACTCTGCGCAAAGTTTATGACCGTCGCGTTTTTTCCTGAAACCATGCTCATACGACTTACCATGGGCTAATACATTGTGAATGACCAGTATTTTGAATTTCCGAGACGGTCACGAAAAACCGATCAAAACTCGACTCGCGCGCGACTTCGTGCAAAGTTTATGACCGTCGTATTTTTTTGCGAAAGCGTGCCTGTACGACTTCTCATGAGCTAATAAGACGGGAAAGACAAGTATTTTGAATTTCCGAGACGGTGCACGAAAAACCGATCGAAACTCGACAAGCGCGCGACTTCGCGCAAAGTTTTTGACCGTCGTATTTTTTTGCGAAAGCATGCTTGTACGACTTCTCATGGGCTAATAAGACGGGAAAGACCAGTATTTTGAATTTCCGAGACGGTGCACGAAAAACCGATCGAATCTCGACTCTGCGCAAAGTTTATGACCGTCGCATTTTTTCGTGAAACCTTGCTCATACGACTTACGATTGGCTAATACATCGTGAATGGCCAGTATTTTGAATTTCCGAGACGGTGAACGAAAAACCGATCGAAACTCGACTCGCGCGCGACTTTGCGCAAAGTTTATGACCGTCGTATTTTTTTGCGAAAGCGTGCTTGTACTACTTCTCATGGGCTAATAAGACGGGAAAGACCAGTATTTTGAATTTCCGAGACGGTGCACGAAAAACCGATCGAATCTCGACTCTGCGCAAAATTTATGACCGTCGCATTTTTTCGTGAAATCATGCTCATACGACTTACCATGGGCTAATACATCGTGAATGGCCAGTATTTTGAATTTTCGAGACGGTGCACGAAAAACCGATCGAAACTCGACTCGCGCGCGACTTCGCGCAAAGTTTATGACCGTCGTATTTTTTTGCGAAAGCGTGCCTGTACGACTTCTCATGGGCTAATAAGACTGGAAAGACAAGTATTTTGAATTTCCGAGACGGTGCACGAAAAACCGATCGAAACTCGACAAGCGCGCGACTTCGCGCAAAGTTTTTGACCGTCGTATTTTTTTGCGAAAGCATGCTTGTACGACTTCTCATGGGCTAATAAGACGGGAAAGACCAGTATTTTGAATTTCCGAGACGGTGCACGAAAAACCGATCGAATCTCGACTCTGCGCAAAGTTTATGACCGTCGCATTTTTTCGTGAAACCTTGCTCATACGACTTACGATTGGCTAATACATCGTGAATGGCCAGTATTTTGAATTTCCGAGACGGTGAACGAAAAACCGATCGAAACTCGACTCGCGCGCGACTTTGCGCAAAGTTTATGACCGTCGTATTTTTTTGCGAAAGCGTGCTTGTACTACTTCTCATGGGCTAATAAGACGGGAAAGACCAGTATTTTGAATTTTCGAGACGGTGCACGAAAAACCGATCGAATCTCGACTCTGCGCAAAATTTATGACCGTCGCGTTTTTTCGTGAAATCATGCTCATACGACTTACCATGGGCTAATACATCGTGAATGGCCAGTATTTTGAATTTTCGAGACGGTGCACGAAAAACCGATCGAAACTCGACTCGCGCGCGACTTCGCGCAAAGTTTATGACCGTCGTATTTTTTTGCGAAAGCGTGCCTGTACGACTTCTCATGGCCTAATAAGACGGGAAAGACAAGTATTTTGAATTTCCGAGACGGTGCACGAAAAACCGATCGAAACTCGACTCGCGCGCGACTTCGCGCATAGTTTATGACCGTCGTATTTTTTTGTGAAAGCGTGCTTGTACTACTTCTCATGGGCTAATAAGACGGGAAAGACCAGTATTTTGAATTTCCGAGACGGTGCACGAAAAACCGATCGAATCTCGAATCTGCGCAAAGTTTATGACCGTCGCATTTTTTCATGAAACCATGCTCATACGACTTACCATGGGCTAATACATCGTGAATGGCTAGTATTTTGAATTTCCGAGACGGTCACGAAAAACCGATCGAAACTCGACTCGCGCGCGACTTCGCGCAAAGTTTATGACCGTCGTATTTTTTTGCGAAAGCGTGTCTGTACGACTTCTCATGGGCTAATAAAACGGGAAAGGCAAGTATTTTGAATTTCCGAGACGGTGCACGAAAAACCGACCGAAACTCGACTCGCGTGCGACTTCGCGCAAAGTTTGTGACTGTCGTATTTTTTTGCGAAAGCGTGCTTGTACGACATCTCATGGGCTAATAAGACGGGAAAGACCAGTATTTTGAATTTCCGAGACGGTACACGAAAAACCGATCGAAACTCGACTCGCACGCGACTTCGCGCAAAGTTTATGACCGTCGTATTTTTTTGCGAAAGTGTGCTTTTACGACTTCTCATGGGCTCATAAGACGGGAAAGACCAGTATTTTGAATTTCCGAGACGGTGCACGAAAAATCGATCGAATCTCGACTCTGCGCAGAGTTTATGACCGTCGCGTTTTCTCGTGAAACCATGCTCATACGACTTACCATGGGCTAATACATCCATCGTGATTGGCCAGTATTTTGAATTTCTGAGACGGTGCACGAAAAACCGATCGAAACTCGACTCGCGCGTGACTTCGTGCAAAGTTTATGACCGTCGTATTTTTTTGCGAAAGCGTGCCTGTACGACTTCTCATGGGCTCATAAGACGGGAAAGACCAGTATTTTGAATTTCCGAGATGGTGCACGAAAAACCGATCGAATCTCGACTCTGCGCAAAGTTTTTGACCGTCGCGTTTTTTCGTGAAATCATGATCATACGACTTACCATGGGCTAATACATCATGAATGGCCAGTATTTTGAATTTTCGAGACGGTCACGAAAAACCGATCGAAACTCGACTCGCGTGCGACTTCGCTCAAAGTTTATAACCGTCGTATTTTTTTGTGAAAGCATGCTTGTACGACTTCCCATGGGCTAATAAGACGGGAAAGACCAGTATTTTGAATTTTCGAGACGGTGCAAGAAAAACCGATCGAAACTCGACTCAGCGCAAAGTTTATGACCGTCGCGTTTTTTCATGAAACCATGCTCATACGACTTACCATGGGCTAATACATCGTGAATGGCCAGTATTTTGAATTTTTGAGATGGTGCACGTAAAACCAATCGAAACTCGACTCTGGGAGCGACTTCGCGTAATGTTTATGACCGTCGCATTTTTTCGTGAAACTGTGCTCGTATGACTTACCATGGGCTAATACGTTGGGATTGGCCAGTATTTTTAATTTCTGAGATGGTGCACGAAAAACCGATCGAATCTCGACTCTGCGCAAAGTTTTTGACCGTCGCGTTTTTTCGTGAAATCATGATCATACGACTTACCATGGGCTAATACATCATGAATGGCCAGTATTTTGAATTTTCGAGACGGTCACGAAAAACCGATCGAAACTCGACTCGCGCGCGACTTCGCGCAAAGTTTATAACCGTCGTATTTTTTTGCGAAAGCATGCTTGTACGACTTCCCATGGGCTAATAAGACGGGAAAGACCAGTATTTTGAATTTTCGAGACGGTGCAAGAAAAACCGATCGAAACTCGACTCAGCGCAAAGTTTATGACCGTCGCGTTTTTTCATGAAACCATGCTCATACGACTTACCATGGGCTAATACATCGTGAATGGCCAGTATTTTGAATTTTCGAGATGGTGCACGTAAAACCAATCGAAACTCGACTCTGGGAGCGACTTCGCGTACTGTTTATGACCGTCGCATTTTTTCGTGAAACCGTGCTCGTATGACTTACCATGGGCTAATACGTTGGGATTGGCCAGTATTTTGAATTTCCGAGATGGTGCACGAAAAATCGATCGAAACTCGACTCAGCGCGCGACTTCGCGCAAAGTTTTTGACCATCATATTTTTTTGCGAAAGCGTGCTTGTACGACTTCTCATGGGCTAATAAGACGGGAAAGACCAGTATTTTGAATTTTCGAGACGGTGCACGAAAAAACGATCGAATCTCGACTCTGCGCAAAGTTTATGACCGTCGCGTTTTTTCCTGAAACCATGCTCATACGACTTACCATGGGCTAATACATCGTGAATGACCAGTATTTTGAATTTCCGAGACGGTCACGAAAAACCGATCAAAACTCGACTCGCGCGCGACTTCGTGCAAAGTTTATGACCGTCGTATTTTTTTGCGAAAGCGTGCCTGTACGACTTCTCATGGGCTAATAAGACGGGAAAGACAAGTATTTTGAATTTCCGAGACGGTGCACGAAAAACCGATCGAAACTCGACAAGCGCGCGACTTCGCGCAAAGTTTTTGACCGTCGTATTTTTTTGCGAAAGCATGCTTGTACGACTTCTCATGGGCTAATAAGACGGGAAAGACCAGTATTTTGAATTTCCGAGACGGTGCACGAAAAACCGATCGAATCTCGACTCTGCGCAAAGTTTATGACCGTCGCATTTTTTCGTGAAACCTTGCTCATACGACTTACGATTGGCTAATACATCGTGAATGGCCAGTATTTTGAATTTCCGAGACGGTGAACGAAAAACCGATCGAAACTCGACTCGCGCGCGACTTTGCGCAAAGTTTATGACCGTCGTATTTTTTTGCGAAAGCGTGCTTGTACTACTTCTCATGGGCTAATAAGACGGGAAAGACCAGTATTTTGAATTTCCGAGACGGTGCACGAAAAACCGATCGAATCTCGACTCTGCGCAAAATTTATGACCGTCGCGTTTTTTCGTGAAATCATGCTCATACGACTTACCATGGGCTAATACATCGTGAATGGCCAGTATTTTGAATTTTCGAGACGGTGCACGAAAAACCGATCGAAACTCGACTCGCGCGCGACTTCGCGCAAAGTTTATGACCGTCGTATTTTTTTGCGAAAGCGTGCCTGTACGACTTCTCATGGGCTAATAAGACTGGAAAGACAAGTATTTTGAATTTCCGAGACGGTGCACGAAAAACCGATCGAAACTCGACAAGCGCGCGACTTCGCGCAAAGTTTTTGACCGTCGTATTTTTTTGCGAAAGCATGCTTGTACGACTTCTCATGGGCTAATAAGACGGGAAAGACCAGTATTTTGAATTTCCGAGACGGTGCACGAAAAACCGATCGAATCTCGACTCTGCGCAAAGTTTATGACCGTCGCATTTTTTCGTGAAACCTTGCTCATACGACTTACGATTGGCTAATACATCGTGAATGGCCAGTATTTTGAATTTCCGAGACGGTGAACGAAAAACCGATCGAAACTCGACTCGCGCGCGACTTTGCGCAAAGTTTATGACCGTCGTATTTTTTTGCGAAAGCGTGCTTGTACTACTTCTCATGGGCTAATAAGACGGGAAAGACCAGTATTTTGAATTTTCGAGACGGTGCACGAAAAACCGATCGAATCTCGACTCTGCGCAAAATTTATGACCGTCGCGTTTTTTCGTGAAATCATGCTCATACGACTTACCATGGGCTAATACATCGTGAATGGCCAGTATTTTGAATTTTCGAGACGGTGCACGAAAAACCGATCGAAACTCGACTCGCGCGCGACTTCGCGCAAAGTTTATGACCGTCGTATTTTTTTGCGAAAGCGTGCCTGTACGACTTCTAATGGCCTAATAAGACGGGAAAGACAAGTATTTTGAATTTCCGAGACGGTGCACGAAAAACCGATCGAAACTCGACTCGCGCGCGACTTCGCGCATAGTTTATGACCGTCGTATTTTTTTGCGAAAGCGTGCTTGTACGACTTCTCATGGGCTAATAAGACGGGAAAGACCAGTATTTTGAATTTCCGAGACGGTGCACGAAAAACCGATCGAATCTCGAATCTGCGCAAAGTTTATGACCGTCGCATTTTTTCATGAAACCATGCTCATACGACTTACCATGGGCTAATACATCGTGAATGGCTAGTATTTTGAATTTCCGAGACGGTCACGAAAAACCGATCGAAACTCGACTCGCGCGCGACTTCGCGCAAAGTTTATGACCGTCGTATTTTTTTGCGAAAGCGTGTCTGTACGACTTCTCATGGGCTAATAAGACGGGAAAGGCAAGTATTTTGAATTTCCGAGACGGTGCACGAAAAACCGACCGAAACTCGACTCGCGTGCGACTTCGCGCAAAGTTTGTGACTGTCGTATTTTTTTGCGAAAGCGTGCTTGTACGACTTCTCATGGGCTAATAAGACGGGAAAGACCAGTATTTTGAATTTCCGAGACGGTGCACGAAAAACCGATCGAAACTCGACTCGCACGCGACTTCGCGCAAAGTTTATGACCGTCGTATTTTTTTGCGAAAGTGTGCTTTTACGACTTCTCATGGGCTCATAAGACGGGAAAGACCAGTATTTTGAATTTCCGAGACGGTGCACGAAAAATCGATCGAATCTCGACTCTGCGCAGAGTTTATGACCGTCGCGTTTTCTCGTGAAACCATGCTCATACGACTTACCATGGGCTAATACATCCATCGTGATTGGCCAGTATTTTGAATTTCTGAGACGGTGCACGAAAAACCGATCGAAACTCGACTCGCGCGTGACTTCGTGCAAAGTTTATGACCGTCGTATTTTTTTGCGAAAGCGTGCCTGTACGACTTCTCATGGGCTCATAAGACGGGAAAGACCAGTATTTTGAATTTCCGAGATGGTGCACGAAAAACCGATCGAATCTCGACTCTGCGCAAAGTTTTTGACCGTCGCGTTTTTTCGTGAAATCATGATCATATGACTTACCATGGGCTAATACATCATGAATGGCCAGTATTTTGAATTTTCGAGACGGTCACGAAAAACCGATCGAAACTCGACTCGCGCGCGACTTCGCTCAAAGTTTATAACCGTCGTATTTTTTTGTGAAAGCATGCTTGTACGACTTCCCATGGGCTAATAAGACGGGAAAGACCAGTATTTTGAATTTTCGAGACGGTGCAAGAAAAACCGATCGAAACTCGACTCAGCGCAAAGTTTATGACCGTCGCGTTTTTTCATGAAACCATGCTCATACGACTTACCATGGGCTAATACATCGTGAATGGCCAGTATTTTGAATTTTTGAGATGGTGCACGTAAAACCAATCGAAACTCGACTCTGGGAGCGACTTCGCGTAATGTTTATGACCGTCGCATTTTTTCGTGAAACTGTGCTCGTATGACTTACCATGGGCTAATACGTTGGGATTGGCCAGTATTTTTAATTTCTGAGATGGTGCACGAAAAACCGATCGAATCTCGACTCTGCGCAAAGTTTTTGACCGTCGCGTTTTTTCGTGAAATCATGATCATACGACTTACCATGGGCTAATACATCATGAATGGCCAGTATTTTGAATTTTCGAGACGGTCACGAAAAACCGATCGAAACTCGACTCGCGCGCGACTTCGCGCAAAGTTTATAACCGTCGTATTTTTTTGCGAAAGCATGCTTGTACGACTTCCCATGGGCTAATAAGACGGGAAAGACCAGTATTTTGAATTTTCGAGACGGTGCAAGAAAAACCGATCGAAACTCGACTCAGCGCAAAGTTTATGACCGTCGCGTTTTTTCATGAAACCATGCTCATACGACTTACCATGGGCTAATACATCGTGAATGGCCAGTATTTTGAATTTTCGAGATGGTGCACGTAAAACCAATCGAAACTCGACTCTGGGAGCGACTTCGCGTACTGTTTATGACCGTCGCATTTTTTCGTGAAACCGTGCTCGTATGACTTACTATGGGCTAATACGTTGGGATTGGCCAGTATTTTGAATTTCCGAGATGGTGCACGAAAAATCGATCGAAACTCGACTCAGCGCGCGACTTCGCGCAATGTTTTTGACCATCATATTTTTTTGCGAAAGCGTGCTTGTACGACTTCTCATGGGCTAATAAGACGGGAAAGACCAGTATTTTAAATTTTCGAGACGGTGCACGAAAAAACGATCGAATCTCGACTCTGCGCAAAGTTTATGACCGTCGCGTTTTTTCCTGAAACCATGCTCATACGACTTACCATGGGCTAATACATCGTGAATGACCAGTATTTTGAATTTCCGAGACGGTCACGAAAAACCGATCAAAACTCGACTCGCGCGTGACTTCGTGCAAAGTTTATGACCGTCGTATTTTTTTGCGAAAGCGTGCCTGTACGACTTCTCATGGGCTAATAAGACGGGAAAGACAAGTATTTTGAATTTCCGAGACGGTGCACGAAAAACCGATCGAAACTCGACAAGCGCGCGACATCGCGCAAAGTTTTTGACCGTCGTATTTTTTTGCGAAAGCATGCTTGTACGACTTCTCATGGGCTAATAAGACGGGAAAGACCAGTATTTTGAATTTCCGAGACGGTGCACGAAAAACCGATCGAATCTCGACTCTGCGCAAAGTTTATGACCGTCGCATTTTTTCGTGAAACCTTGCTCATACGACTTACGATTGGCTAATACATCGTGAATGGCCAGTATTTTGAATTTCCGAGACGGTGCACGAAAAACCGATCGAAACTCGACTCGCGCGCGACTTTGCGCAAAGTTTATGACCGTCGTATTTTTTTGCGAAAGCGTGCTTGTACTACTTCTCATGGGCTAATAAGACGGGAAAGACCAGTATTTTGAATTTCCGAGACGGTGCACGAAAAACCGATCGAATCTCGACTCTGCGCAAAATTTATGACCGTCGCGTTTTTTCATGAAATCATGCTCATACGACTTACCATGGGCTAATACATCGTGAATGGCCAGTATTTTGAATTTTCGAGACGGTGCACGAAAAACCGATCGAAACTCGACTCGCGCGCGACTTCGCGCAAAGTTTATGACCGTCGTATTTTTTTGCGAAAGCGTGCCTGTACGACTTCTCATGGGCTAATAAGACGGGAAAGACAAGTATTTTGAATTTCCGAGACGGTGCACGAAAAACCGATCGAAACTCGACAAGCGCGCGACTTCGCGCAAAGTTTTTGACCGTCGTATTTTTTTGCGAAAGCATGCTTGTACGACTTCTCATGGGCTAATAAGACGGGAAAGACCAGTATTTTGAATTTCCGAGACGGTGCACGAAAAACCGATCGAATCTCGACTCTGCGCAAAGTTTATGACCGTCGCATTTTTTCGTGAAACCTTGCTCATACGACTTACGATTGGCTAATACATCGTGAATGGCCAGTATTTTGAATTTCCGAGACGGTGAACGAAAAACCGATCGAAACTCGACTCGCGCGCGACTTTGCGCAAAGTTTATGACCGTCGTATTTTTTTGCGAAAGCGTGCTTGTACTACTTCTCATGGGCTAATAAGACGGGAAAGACCAGTATTTTGAATTTTCGAGACGGTGCACGAAAAACCGATCGAATCTCGACTCTGCGCAAAATTTATGACCGTCGCGTTTTTTCGTGAAATCATGCTCATACGACTTACCATGGGCTAATACATCGTGAATGGCCAGTATTTTGAATTTTCGAGACGGTGCACGAAAAACCGATCGAAACTCGACTCGCGCGCGACTTCGCGCAAAGTTTATGACCGTCGTATTTTTTTGCGAAAGCGTGCCTGTACGACTTCTCATGGCCTAATAAGACGGGAAAGACAAGTATTTTGAATTTCCGAGACGGTGCACGAAAAACCGATCGAAACTCGACTCGCGCGCGACTTCGCGCATAGTTTTTGACCGTCGTATTTTTTTGCGAAAGCGTGCTTGTACGACTTCTCATGGGCTAATAAGACGGGAAAGACCAGTATTTTGAATTTCCGAGACGGTGCACGAAAAACCAATCGAATCTTGACTCTGCACAAAGTTTATGACCGTCGCGTTTTCTCGTGAAACCAAGCTCATACGACCTACCATGGGCTAATACATCGTGAATGGCCAGTATTTTGAATTTCCGAGACGGTGCACGAAAAACCGATCGAAACTCGGCTCGCGCGCGACTTCGCACAAAGTTTATGACCGTCGTATTTTTTTGCGAAAGCGTGCCTCTACGACTTCTCATGAGCTAATAAGACGGGAAAGACCAGTATTTTGAATTTCCGAGACGGTGCACGAAAAACCGATCGAATCTCGACTCTGCGCAAAGTTTATGACCGTCACGTTTTTTCGTGAAACCAAGCTCATACGACTTACCATGGGCTAATACATCGTGAATGGCCAGTATTTTGAATTTCCGAGACGGTGCACGAAAAACCGATCGAAACTCGACTCGCCCGCGACTTCGCGCAAAGTTTATGACCGTCGTATTTTTTTGCGAAAGCGTGCTTGTACTACTTCTCATGGGCTAATAAGACGGGAAAGACCAGTATTTTGAATTTCCGAGACGGTGCACGAAAAACCAGTATTTTTTTGCGAAAGTGTGCTTTTACGACTTCTCATGGGCTCATAAGATGGGAAAGACCAGTATTTTGAATTTTCGAGACGGTGCACGAAAAACCGATCGAATCTCGACTCTGCGTAAAGTTTTTGACCGTCGCGTTTCTTCGTGAAACCATGCTCATACGACTTACCATGGGCTAATACATCGTGAATAGCTTGTATTTTAAATTTCCGAGACGGTGCACGAAAAACCAATCGAAACTCGACTCGCGCGCGACTTCACGCAAAGTTTATGACCGTCGTATTTTTTTGCGAAAGCGTGCCTGTATACTTCTCATGGGCTAATAAGACGGGAAAGACAAGTATTTTGAATTTCCGAGACGGTGCACGAAAAACAGATCGAAACTCGACTCGCGCGCGACTTCGCGTAAAGTTTTTGACCATCGTATTTTTTTGCGAAAGCATGCTTGTACGACTTCTCATGGGCTAATAAGACGGGAAAGACCAGTATTTTGAATTTCCGAGACGGTGCACGAAAAACCGATCGAAACTTGACTCGCCCGCGACTTCGCGCAAAGTTTATGACAGTTGTATTTTTTTGCGAAAGTGTGCTTTTACGACTTCTCATGGGCTCATAAGACGGGAAAGACCAGTATTTTGAATTTCCGAGACGGTGCACGAAAAACCGATCGAATCTCGACTCTCCATAAAGTTTATGACCGTCGCGTTTCTTCGTGAAACCATGCTCATACGACTTACCATGGGCTAATACATCGTGAATAGCTAGTATTTTAAATTTCCGAGACGGTGCACGAAAAACCAATCGAAACTCGACTCGCGCGCGACTTCGCGCAAAGTTTATGACCGTCGTATTTTTTTGTGAAAGCATGCTTGTACGACTTCTCATGGGCTAATAAGACGGGAAAGACCAGTATTTTGAATTTCCGAGACGGTGCACGAAAAACCGATCGAATCTCGACTCTGCGCAAAGTTTATGACCGTCGCATTTTTTCGTGAAACCATGCTCATACGACTTACCATGGGCTAATACATCGTGAATGGCTAGTATTTTGAATTTCTGAGACGGTGCACGAAAAACCGATCGAAACTCGACTCGCGCGCGACTTCGCGCAAAGTTTATGACCGTCGTATTTTTTTGCGAAAGCGTGCCTGTACGACTTCTCATTGGCTAATAAGACGGGAAAGACCAGTATTTTGAATTTCCGAGACGGTGCACGAAAAACCAATCGAATCTCGACTCTGCGCAAAGTTTATGACCGTCGCGTTTTTTCGTGAAACCATGCTCATACGACTTACCATGGGCTAATACATCGTGAATGGCCAGTATTTTGAATTTCCGAGACGGTGCACGAAAAACCGATCGAAACTCGACTCGCGCGCGACTTCGCGCAAAGTTTATGACCGTCGTATTTTTTTGCGAAAGTGTGCTTGTACGACTTCTCATGGGCTAATAAGACGGGAAAGACCAGTATTTTGAATTTCTGAGACGGTGCACGAAAAACCGATCGAATCTCGACTCTGCGCAAAGTTTATGACCGTCGCATTTTTTCGTGAAACCATGCTCATACGACTTACCATGGGCTAATACATCGTGAATGGCCAGTATTTTGAATTTCCGAGACGGTCACGAAAAACCGATCGAAACTCGACTCGCGCGTGACTTCGCGCAAAGTTTATGACCGTCGTATTTTTTTACGAAAGCGTGCTTGTACTACTTCTCATGGGCTAATAAGACGGGAAAGACCAGTATTTTGAATTTCCGAGACGGTGCACGAAAAACCGATCGAATCTCGACTCTGCGCAAAGTTTATGACCGTCGCGTTTTTTCATGAAATCATGCTCATACGACTTACCATGGGCTAATACATCGTGAATGGCCAGTATTTTGAATTTCCGAGACGGTCACGAAAAACCGATCGAAACTCGACTCACGCGCGACTTCGAGCAAAGTTTATGACCGTCGTATTTTTTTGCGAAAGCGTGCCTGTACGACTTCTCATGGGCTAATAATATGGGAAAGACAATATTTTGAATTTTCGAGATGGTGCACGAAAAACCGATCGAAACTCGACTCGCGCTCGACTTCGCGCAAAGTTTATGACCGTCGTATTTTTTTGGGCAAGCGTGCCTGTACGACTTCTCATGGGCTAATAAGACGGGAAAGACAAGTATTTTGAATTTCCGAGAAGGTGCATGAAAAATCGATCGAAACTCGACAAGCACGCGACTTCGCGCAAAGTTTTTGACCGTCGTATTTTTTTGCGAAAGCGTGCTTGTACGACTTCTCATGGGCTAATAAGACGGGAAAGACCAGTATTTTGAATTTCCGAGACGGTGCACGAAAAACCGTTCCAATCTCGACTCTGCGCAAAGTTTATGACCGTCGCGTTTTTTTTTCGTGAAACCATGCTCATACGACTTACCATGGGCTAATACATCGTGAATGGCCAGTATTTTTAAATTTTCGTGACGGTGCACGAAAAACCGATCGAAACTCGACTCGCGCGCGACTTCGCGCAAAGTTTATGACCGTCGTATTTTTTTTTGCGAAAGCGTGCTTGTATTTTTTTGCGAAAGCATGCTTGTACTACTTCTCAAGACTCTACATCGTGAATGGCAGAGAGAGAGGAGGAGAGACGGTGCACGCATCTGCTTGGGAATGGGGAGGAATGGGCCTGCGTTCCCTTGCGTGCGTGCGTGAGTGCTCTGCTCTGCTTGGGCTTGCGCTTGCGATCGACGCTGGGGGCGGCAACCTCTTCCCTTGCGCTTGTGCTTGCGATTGCTCCCTTGGGCGATTTCTCCTCTGCGATCGCTCCGCGGCGAGTGGAAGGCCGGCGGTCGCTCCTGCGATCAGCGATTGCAGGCCGGGAATCGGCGATTTCAGGCGTGGAAGGGCGGCGGCTCTTCTCCCCTAGGCGCGGGACGGACTCAAGGGCAAGAAACGGTGGAAGCTGCCCTGCGATTGGGGCTGGGTTCACTGCCGCTTCCTGCGGCAACTCCAGCGTGGAAAGGGCGACGGCTGCTTCTGCAATCGGCGTGGAAGGGGCGACGCCTAACCCTACCTCCCCAGACATGTTATTACTTTGGCCGACTATTAGGGCTATTCCAATCAAGAACAACTCTTCAGATATGCTTATTTGGCTTCATGATAATGGTAAATTTAGTGCTACCCAGAGTCAAGAAACCTTTTAGATTTTTTAATATGTGGAGTTCTCACCCGAAGTTCCTCGAAGTTATTAAGTCAGCTTGGGACATTAATGTCTTTGGTTCTCCCCCTTACATCCTATGTCAAAAACTAAAAGCATGCAAAGCAGCACTGAAGAAGTGGAATTCAACTACATTTGGAAATATCAACGATAGGGTTCAGTTATGCAAGAAAGAACTTATGGCTGTGCAAAGCGAGCTAAATCTTCAACCTCTGGATGCGAATCTTATATACAAAGAGGCTGCTGCTAGAAATAACTTTATGCAAGCTTTGAAGCAGGAGGAATGCTTTTTGAAACAGAAGTCACGACAGCATTGGCTTACTTTAGGGGATTCTAATACGAAGTTTTTCTATGCTGCTATTGCTACCAGAAGGGCTACTAATCGCATCAAAAAATGCAAAGGTATAGATGGTAATCTCATTGAGGATCTGGATGAGGTTAAAAATTACACCAAGCAATTTTTTTATTCCTTACTCAATCAGGAACAGCAGCCTAATAGTATTCATGTTGGGCCTACAAGACGACTTGATTCTGAAGCCCTCTCTCATCTTAATGCCCCAATAACGGATGATGAAATTGTGAAAGTTGTTTTTAAGTCCCCGAAGCACAAAAGCCCTGGTCCAGATGGATTTCCAGCTGAGTTTTATCAAATTGCATGGGCTATTGTAGGCAACGATGTCATAAAAGCTTGTCGACATTTTTTCTCCTCAGGTCACATTCTTAAAGAAATGAATTGCACTTTTATTTCTTTAGTGCCTAAAAATGATGGAGCCGATTCATTGGAGAACTACCGTCCTATTTCACTGTGCAACTTTATTTATAAGGTTATCTCTAAGTTGCTGGCAGATAGACTACAAAAGGTCATGAATAAGGTCATTAGTCCTAATCAGGCTGCTTTTCTTAAAGGGAGGAGTATCCATCATAATGTCCTGCTTGCTAATGATTTGGTTAAGGATCTACATTCTAAAACAAGAGGAAAAAAGATCTGTTTTAAAGCTGATTTACGAAAGGCCTTTGACTCAGTCAATAGGAATTTTATTTACATGATGCTCCATAATATGGGCTTCCCTCAGCACTGGGTTAAATGGATTCAATGTTGCTTGGAAACTCCAAAATTTTCAATTCTCTTTAATGGTTCACCTATTGGCTTCTTTGGGAGTAAGAATGGCATTCGGCAAGGCGATCCACTATCTCCTTATCTTTTTACCATTGCAATGGAAGGGCTCAGTTGTATGTTAGAATAGGCTGTTTCCAATGGCAAAATTAAGGTACCACATTATGGTTCTGTTTATATCTCTCACATAACATTTGCCGACGACCTTATTATCTTCCTTCGAGATGATCCAGTTTCTGTGAGTAATCTGGCAGATATTCTTAATGAATTTGGTAAAGTTTCTGGTCTTAAGCTAAACCATGCAAAGAGCAAAGTATATGTGGGTGCTTGCATTGACAATAAGGATCATATTGCTCAAACATTGGGAGTTGCTGAAGGAAATTTACCGGTTCCTTACTTGGGTCTCCCACTTATATCCACTGGAATCAACAAAGCCTCCTGTCAGCCTATTATACAAAAAATTAAGAACAGAATTTCCTCTTGGAAAAATAGGCTTCTTTCTAAAGCTGGACGACTTGAACTTATTCGATCCGTGTTGATCTCTTATTCTATTTATTGGTCTCATGCATTCCTTCTACCTGCCGGGCTTCTCCATGATATTGATAAATTACTTATGAACTTCTTTTGGAATGGCACAGATGGTAAGGCAATGCACATGGTGAATTGGGACAGCATTTGCAAACCGAAGGATGAAGGGGGGCTGAATCTTCGACATATTAGAGATTGGAATAAAGCTTGTATGGTAAAGCAATTATGGGATATTTTACAAAACAAGTCTTCCTTATGGTCACAATGGGTTTTTGCTAGGTACCTAACTAAGGAATCAATCTGGGAAACATCTGCAAAAACATCTCATTCTTCTGCTTGGAAAGGAATTCTGAAGGCAAGGCGATGGCTACGTAACAATATTTCTTATGTGATTTCTTCTGGAACCAATATTAATATGTGGTATGATCCTTGGGTGAATGGGAAAAGTATATTTCAGATATTTGGTGATAGAGTACGACAGGATCTGGGGGCTCCCAAAGACTGGAAGGTTTCTGAATTCATTAACAATGGTACTTGGTGTCTTCCCAACCCTACCTCCCCTGACATGTTATTACTTTGGCCGACTATTAGGGCTATTCCAATCATGAACAACTCTTCAGATATGCTTATTTGGCTTCATGATAACGGTAAATTTAGTGCTACATCTGCATGGAACCAAATTAGACGACGAAACAACAAGTGGATCCAAAGTAGTTGGACATGGGATAGTCCATGCTCACAGCGACATTCCTTATGTACATGGCAGGCCCTTCTCGGCAAACTTCCTACGATGGACAATATGCAGCGAAGAGGTATTTATATTATAAATCAGTGCTCTTTGTGTATGCAAAATGAAGAAAGTGTTGACCATCTCTACTTTGCTTGTGATTATTCATCTTGGATATGGAAGGAGATCTTGAAGCGATTTGATTTTCAAAGGCTACCACGGCCAAACCTGCATCATGAATTAGAAATGCTTATGCAAAGCTTCTCAAGAAAGGGGCCTCTTACACAACTAGCAAGAATTATATTCAGATGTGCTATATGGTGGATTTGGAAGGAGAGGTGTGGCAGAATTTTTGAGTGTCACAACATGAACAAAGCTCAAATTCTGATAGAGATTCTTCAGGACTCACGATCATGTATGGAGCAAGAATTGAATACAGAGCACCTAACAAGAAGAGAGAAAGATATTTTCACAAGATTCAATTTTTCCATTCGTCAAGAATCACTCGAATAATGATGAAGATTGTAATGTATTATATGGGGCAAAGCTTATATTTTGTGATGTATCCACAAGTAGTCCAGAACAGTCTAGCTATTGCATTTATTATTTATTAACTTCCTTATGCTACTCTTGGAGATGAGTTTGATGAAGCGTGCCCATTTCACCTTCTTTAGGTGGGGTGCAATCTTCTCGACTACACTAAGAGACTTCAGGCTTTAGTCTATGGCTTGTGTAGACAAAGCTTCTTTGTACAAATCTTTTACAAAATACATTATCTTTACTTACAAAAAAAAAATACATCGTGAATGGCCAGTATTTTGAATTTCCGAGACGGTCACGAAAAATCGATCGAAACTCGACTCACGCGCGACTTCGCGCAAAGTTTATGACCGTCGTATTTTTTTGCGAAAGCGTGCCTGTACGAATCCTCATGGGCTAATAAGACGGGAAAGACAAGTATTTTGAATTTCCGAGACGGTGGACGAAAAACCGATCGAAACTCGACTCACGCGCGACTTCGCGCAAAGTTTATGACCGTCGTATTTTTTTACGAAAGCGTGCCTGTACGACTTCTCATGGGCTAATAAGACGGGAAAGACAAGTATTTTGAATTTCCGAGACGGTGCACGAAAAATCGATCGAAACTCGACTCGCGCGCGACTTTGCGCAAAGTTTATGACCGTCGTATTTTTTTGCGAAAGCGTGCCTGTACGACTTCTCATGGGCTAATAAGACGGGAAAGACAAGTATTTTGAATTTTCGAGACGGTGCACGAAAAACCGATCGAAACTCGACAAGCACGCGACTTCGTGCAAAGTTTTTGACCGTCGTATTTTTTTGTGAAAGCGTGCTTGTACGACTTCTAATGGGCTAATAAGACGGGAAAGACCAGTATTTTGAATTTCCGAGACGGTGCACGAAAAACCGATCGAATCTCGACTCTGCGCAAAGTTTATGACCGTCGCGTTTTTTCGTGAAACCATGCTCATACGACTTACCATGGGCTAATACATCGTGAATGGCCAGTAATTTGAATTTCCGAGATGGTGCACGAAAAATCAATCGAAACTCGACTCGCGCGCGACAATGCGCAAAGTTTATGACCGTCGTATTTTTTTGCGAAAGCGTGCTTGTACTACTTCTCATGGGCTAATAAGACGGGAAAGACCAGTATTTTGAATTTTCGAGACGGTGCACGAAAAACCGATCGAATCTCGACTCTGCGCAAAGTTTATGACCGTCGCGTTTTTTCGTGAAATCATGCTCATACGTCTTACCATGGGCTAATACATCGTGAATGGCCAGTATTTTGAATTTCCGAGATGGTCACGAAAAACCGATCGAAACTCGACTCACGCGCGACTTCGCGCAAAGTTTATGACCGTCGTATTATTTTGCGAAAGCGTGCCTGTACGAATCCTCATGGGTTAATAAGACGGGAAAGACAAGTATTTTGAATTTCCGAGACGGTGCACGAAAAACCGATCGAAACTCGACTCACGCGCGACTTCGCGCAGACGGTGCACAAAAAACCGATCGAATCTTGACTCTGCGTAAAGTTTATGACCGTCGGGTTTTTTCGTGAAATTATGGTCATACGACTTACCATGGGCTAATACATCGTGAATGGCCAGTATTTTGAATTTTTGAGACTGTCACGAAAAACCGATCGAAACTTGACTCGCGCGCGACTTCGCGTAAAGTTTATTACCGTCGAATTTTTTTGCGAAAGCGTGCCTGTACGACTTCTCATGGGCTAATAAGACGGGAAAGACAAGTATTTTGAATTTCCGAGACGGTGCACGAAAAACCGATCGAAACTCGACTCGCGCGCGACTTCACGCAACGTTTTTGACCGTCGTATTTTTTTGCGAAAACGTGCTTGTACGACATCTCATGGGCTAATAAGGCGGGAAAGACCAGTATTTTGAATTTCCGAGATGGTGCACGAAAAACCGATCGAATCTCGACTCTGCGCAAAGTTTATGACCATCGCATTTTTTCATGAAATCATGCTCATACGACTTACCATGGGCTAATACATCGTGAATGGCCAGTATTTTGAATTTCCGAGACGGTGCACGAAAAACCGATCGAAACTCGACTCGCGCGCGACTTCGCGCAAAGTTTATGACCGTCGTATTTTTTTGCGAAAGCGTGCTTGTACTACTTCTCATGGGCTACTAAGACGGGAAAGACCAGTATTTTGAATTTCTGAGACGGTGCACGAAAAACCGATCGAATCTCGACTCTGCGCAAAGTTTATGACCGTCGCGTTTTTTCATGAAATCATGCTCATACGACTTACCATGGGCTAATACATCGTGAATGGCCAGTATTTTGAATTTCTGAGACGGTGCACGAAAAACCGATCGAAACTCGACTCGCGCTCGACTTCGTGCAGAGTTTATGACCGTCGTATTTTTTTGGGAAAGCGTGCCTGTACGACTTCTCTTGGGCTAAAAAGACGGGAAAGACAAGTATTTTGAATTTCCGAGACGGTGCACGAAAAACCGATCGAAACTCGACTCGCGCGCGACTTCGCGCAAAGTTTATGACCGTCGTATTTTTTTACGAAAGCGTGCCTCTACGACTTCTCATGGGATAATAAGACGGTGCACGAAAAACCGATCGAAACTCGATTAGCGCGTGACTTCGCGCAAAGTTTTTGACCGTCGTATTTTTTTGCGAAAGCGTGCTTGTACGACTTCTTATGGGCTAATAAGATGGGAAAGACCAGTATTTTGAATTTCCGAGACGGTGCACGAAAAACCGATCGAATCTCGACTCTGCGCAATGTTTATGACCGTCGCGTTTTTTCGTGAAACCATGCTCATACGACTTACCAAGGGCTAATACATCGTGAATGGCCAGTATTTTGAATTCCCGAGACGGTGCACGAAAAACCGATCGAAACTCGACTCGCGCGCGACGTCGCGCAAAGTTTATGACCGTCGTATTTTTCTACGAAAGCGTGCCTGTACGACTTCTCATGGGCTAATAAGACGGGAAAGACCAGTATTTTGAATTTCCGAGACGGTGCACGAAAAACCGATCGAATCTCGACTCTGCGCAAAGTTTATGACCGTCGTATTTTTTCGTGAAACCATGCTCATACGACTTACCATGGGCTAATACATCGTGAATGGCCAGTATTTTGAATTTCCGAGACGGTGCACGAAAAATGGATCGAAACTCGACACGCGCGCGACTTCGCGCAAAGTTTATAACCGTCGTATTTTTTTGCGAAAGCGTGCTTGTATGACTTCTCATGTGCTAATAAGACGGGAAAGACCAGTATTTTGAATTTCCGAGACGGTGCTCGAAAAACCGATCGAAACTCGACTCTGTACAAAGTTTATGACCGTCGGTCGGAGTTTGATAAAGTAAGGACATCGGGAAGAGTGCGTTCTGCTAGGGCCTGCGCTTGGGAATGGGGGGGAATGGGCCTGCGTTCCCTTGCGTGCGTGCGTGAGTGCTCTGCTCTGCTTGGGCTTGCGCTTGCGATCGGCGCTGGGGACGGCAACCTCATCTCTTACCGAAGAGTGGGCAGCGGAGGGCGATTGCTCCCTTGGGCGATTTCTCCTCTACGATCGCTCCGCGGCGAAGGAAGGCCGGCGGTCGCTCCTGCGATCAGCGATTCCAGGCGGGGAATCGGCGATTTCAGGCGTGGAAGGGCGGCGGCTCTTCTCCCCTAGGAGCGGGACGGACTCTAGGGCGAGAAACGGTGGAGGCTGCGCTGCGATTGGGGCTGAGTTCACTGCCGCTCTTCCTGCGGCAACTCCAAGGGCGACGGCTGCTTCTGCAATCGGCGTGGAAAGGGCGACGGCTGCGACCTTAGTGTTGGAAGGGTGGTGGCTTCCTCTCCCCTAGGCGGCTGGCGGTCTCTAGGGCGAGCGACGCCATGGATGCGAGCGACTCTGCTTCGCATCCTCTGTTCCAGCGGGATGCTCCTCCGCTGGCTTCTTCCCAGCGGCCTGCGCTGGTTGCTTCCCAGCGGAACGCCCCTCTCCAGCAGTCACAGCGGGAGAGGGTTGCTCCTCAGCCGCTGGTTACTTCACAGCGGGAGGGGGTTGCTCCTCTCCAACAGCCGCTGGTTCCTCCCCAGCAGCTTAGGCCGGTTTCACACCAGGATGTTCCATCGCTGAATTCTTCTTCTCGACGGGATGCTCCTTCAATGAACCAGGCCCGAGGTCGTTCACGATCTAGATCACGACCTCCTGCTCCTATTTCCCGAGATCCTCGGCCTTGGAGTAGCCTCTTCAAGGCTCCAGTGGGTAGTACGGATCTTCGACTGGACTTTTTTGCTCCAGAAGTACAGGCTGATCAGAAGATTGCTGTGTATGAGGCTATTGATTCTGACGAACTAATTGAGACATGGTCCATGGCAATTGTGGGCTACGTTGTTGGACTAAGAACATCATTTTTTCCATTATCCTCATATATCAGAACTCGATGGGGAATATCAGCATTTGATCTTCATATGTTGGAGACCAGATTCTTTGTATGCAAGCTTTATTCTGAAGAAGATTTACAACGGGTCCTTGAAGGATTTTGGACTATCCGTGGTCATCCAATGATACTACGACGCTGGGCACCTGATGTGAGATTGGAGTTAGACAGTCTACAGTCTATCCCAATATGGGTTTCTTTCCATGGACTTCCACTACATCTTTGGGGTCGTCGTTTTATTGCAAAGCTTTGCAGCACTTTGGGACAGCCATTGTATATTGATAAGGCAACAGCTTCGCAAACGAGATTGACCTTTGCCAGAGCTTGTGTAATGGTTTCTTCTGATGAGGAACTACCGAATGAAGTTTCTTACCGTGATCTTGATGGGAGCACTCGAAAGGTGAAAGTCTCATATTCTTGGAAGCCACAACGATGCAAGGTTTGTCTATCTTTTGGACATGTAAATGGTGCTTGCCAACAGCCTTCACAAAAAATCACACAGGTCTACCGACCATGCCAAGAGCCACAGAATGGGGTCATTACCACTAAACCAAGCACTGATACTCCAGTGCCAACAGAGATGATGGCGGAGAAGATGAATGAGCACTCTGACTCGTTGGGGCAGCGACACGAATAGGAGAAAGACAAGTCAGGACTTTCATCTTTTCCTATTATATCAGAGACTTTCACTGCAGGAGCTTCCCATGGTTCTCACTCCCCAATAACAACCTTGCCGTCACAAATCATTCCTTCAGATAATCAGGAAATTTCATTTCAACAATCTCTTGGGAACAAAGACATTGCAACTCACCAAACTCATCGCTCTTCGACACATCCCACTATTCAGGACTCCTTGCCTCAAGGTACGCAAAAGTTTAAACATTTGCAAGCTGTGGATGAGGTGGATAAATATAGGAATACAGGATTAAAGGGTAAAGATATTATGCGAGAGGACCATGTAAAATCAAAGGATAAGAAAAAGGATGGTAGTGTCCTCCCAAAATCGCATGCTCTTCCTTCTATCTAGTATTGATGAAAATAATCTGTTGGAATGTTCGTGGACTTAATAAGATTGAGAAATGTCGGGAGCTCAATAGAATAATCCGATCTGCTGCATGTGACATTGTGATTCTTGTGGAAACAAAAATTAAAACCCATCGTGTTCGAGTTCAGAAGAATTTAATATGGCCTGAGGCAGAACTTTTTACTAATGATTCTCAGGATACTTATGGTTGAGTTTGGGTCTTATGGCATCCTAACCTTGTTACTGCTTGGTTTATTTCAGCTACTAATCAATTCATTCATCTTAAGGCAGAGGATAAACAGACTGGATGTCAATTCAATATTACTGGTATTTATGCATCTAACAGTATGTCTGACAGGAATGCTCTATGGCGTGATCTGGTTAGCATTGCAAATAGTTATCCTACAGTACCTTGGGTTGTTCTCGGTGACTTTAATACTGTCAGATACACAAATGAGAAAGTGGGGTGTAGAGTGCTTTCCGAATGTCAGCTTCAACATTTTAATGATTGTATAGATACTGCTGCATTGACGACATGAAATCTGTAGGTGATTGGTTCTCATGGAACAATCAAAGTACTGCTGATAGAAAAATTATGGCTCGACTTGACAGATGTTTGATTAATCAGGAATGGTTAGCAGTTTTCCCAGATTCACTTCTTGAGTACGGTGCTAAGTTATTTTCGGATCACTCTATTATGCATATACATGCAGATAAAGCACTACCCAGAGTCAAGAAACCTTTTAGATTTTTTAATATGTGGAGTTCTCACCCTAAGTTTCTCGAAGTTATTAAGTCAGCTTGGGACATTAATGTATTTGGTTCTCCTCCTTACATCCTATGTCAAAAGCTAAAAGTATGCAAAGCAGCACTTAAGAAGTGGAATTCAACTACATTCGGAAATATCACCAACAGGGTTCAGTTATGCAAGAAAGAACTTATGACTGTGCAAAGCGAGCTAAATCTTCAACCTCTGGATGCGAATCTTATATACAAAGAGGCTACTGCTAGAAATAACTTTATGCAAGCTTTGAAGCAGGAGGAATGCTTTTTGAAACAGAAGTCACGACAGCATTGGCTTACTCTAGGGGATTCTAATACGAAGTTTTTCTATGCTGCTATTGCTACCAGAAGGGCTACTAATCGTATCAAAAAATGCAAAGGTATAGATGGTAATCTCATTGAGGATTTGGATGAGGTTAAAAATTACACCGAGCAATTTTTTTATTCCTTACTCAATCAGGAGCAGCAGCCTAATAGTATTCATGTTGGACCTACAAGACGACTTGATTCTGAAGCCCTCTCTCATCTTAATGCCCCAATAACGGATGATGAAATTGTGAAAGTTGTTTTTAAGTCCCCGAAGCACAAAAGCCCTGGTCCAGACGGATTTCCAGCTGAGTTTTATCAAATTGCATGGTCTATTGTAGGCAACGATGTCATAAAAGCTTGTCGACATTTTTTCTCCTCAGGTCATATTCTTAAAGAAATGAATTGCACTTTTATTTCATTAGTGCCTAAAAATGAAGGAGCCGATTCATTGGAGAACTACCGTCCTATTTCACTGTGCAACTTTATTTATAAGGTTATCTCGAAGTTACTGGCAGATAGACTACAAAAGGTCATGAATAAGGTCATTAGTCCTAATCAGGCTGCTTTTATTAAAGGGAGGAGTATCCATCATAATGTCCTGCTTGCTAATGATTTGGTTAAGGATCTACACTCAAAAACAAGAGGGAAAAAGATCTGTTTTAAAGCTGATTTACGAAAGGCCTTTGACTCAGTCAATAGGCATTTTATTTACATGATGCTCCATAATATGAGCTTCCCTCAGCACTGGGTTCAATGGATTCAATGTTGCTTGGAAACTCCAAAATTTTTGATTCTCTTTAATGGTTCACCTATTTGCTTCTTCGGGAGTAAGAATGGCATTCGGCAAGGCGATCCACTATCTCCTTATCTTTTTACGATTGCAATGGAAGGGCTCAGTTGTATGTTAGAAGAGGCTGTCTCTAATGGCAAAATTAAGGTACCATATTATGGTTCTGTTTATATCTCTCACATAACATTTGCTGATGACCTTATTATCTTCCTTCGAGATGATCCAGTTTCTGTGAGTAATCTGGCAGATATTCTTAATGAATTTGGTATAGTTTCTGGTCTTAAGCTAAACCATGCAAAGAGCAAAGTATACGTGGGTGCTTGCATTGAAAATAAGGATCATATTGCTCAAACATTGGGAGTTGCTGAAGGAAATTTACCGGTTCCTTACTTGGGTCTTCCACTTATATCCACTGGAATCAACAAAGTCTCCTGTCAGCCTATCCTACAAAAAATTAAGAACAGAATTTCCTCTTGGAAAAATAGGCTTCTTTCTAAAGCTGGACGACGTCAACTTATTCGATCAGTGTTGATCTCTTATTCTATTTATTGGTCTCATGCATTCCTTCTACCAGCCGGGCTTCTCAATGATATTGATAAATTACTTATGAACTTCTTTTTGGAATGACACAGATGGTAAGGCAATGCATATGGTGAATTGGGACAACATTTGCAAACCGAAGGATGAAGGGGGCTTGAATCTTCGACATATTAGAGATTGGAATAAAGCTTGTATGGTAAAGACTTCTGGCTTTAGTCTATGGCTTGTGTAGACAAAGCTTCTTTGTACAAATCTTTTACAAAATACAATATCTTTACTTACCAAAAAAAAAAAAAAAAAAAAAAAAAAAAAAAAAGCTTGTATGGTAAAGCAATTATGGGATATTTTACAAAACAAGTCTTCTTTATGGTCACAATGGGTTTTTGCTAGGTACCTTACCAAGGAATCAATCTGGGAAGCATCTGCAAAAACATCTCATTCTGCTGCTTGGAAAGGAATTCTGAAGGCAAGGAGATGGCTACGTAACAATATTTCTTATGTGATTTCTTCTGGAACCAATATTAATATGTGGTATGATCCTTGGGTGAATGGGAAAAGTATATTTCAGATATTTGGTGATAGAGTACGACAGGATCTGGGGGCTCCCAAAGACTGGAAGGTTTCTGAATTCATTAACAATGGTACATGGTGTCTTCCCAACCCTACCTCCCCAGACATGTCATTACTTTGGCCGACTATTAGGGCTATTCCAATCAAGAACAACTCTTCAGATATGCTTATTTGGCTTCATGATAATGGTAAATTTAGTGCTACATCTGCATGGAACCAAATTAGACGACGAAACAACAAGTGGATCCCAAGTAGTTGGACATGGGATAGTCCATGCTCACAGCGACATTCCTTATGTACATGGCAGGCCCTTCTCGGCAAACTTCCTACGATGGACAATATGCAGCGAAGAGGTATTTATATTGTAAATCGGTGCTCTTTGTGTATGCAAAAGGAAGAAAGTGTTGACCATCTCTACTTTGCTTGTGATTATTCATCTTGGATATGGAAGGAGATCTTGAAGCGATTTGATCTTCAAAGGCTACCACGGCCAAACTTGCATCATGAACTAGAAAGGCTAATGCAAGGCTTCTCAAGAAAGGGTCCTCGTACACAACTAGCAAGAATTATATTCAGATGTGCTATTTGGTGGATTTGGAAGGAGAGGTGTGGCAGAATTTTTGAGTGTCACAACATGAACAAAGCTCAAATTCTGATAGAGATTCTTCAGGACTCACGATCATGCATGGAGCAAGAATTGAATATAGAGCACCTAACAAGAAGAGAGAAAGAGATTTTCACAAGATTCAATTTTTTCATTAGTCAATAATCACTCGAATAATGATGAAGATTGCAATGTATTATGGGGCAAAGCTTATATTTTGTGATGTATCCACAATTACTCCAGAACAGTCTAGCTATTGTTTTTTTTATTAACTTCCTTGTGCTACTCTTGGAAATGAGTTTGATGAAGTATGCCCATTTCACCTTCTTTAGGTGGGGTACAATCTTCTCGACTACACTAAGAGACATCAGGCTTTAGTCTATGGCTTGTGTAGACAAAGCTTCTTTGTACAAATCTTTTATAAAATACATTATCTTTACTTACCAAAAAAAAGTTTATGACCGTCGTGTTTTTTCATGAAACCTTGCTCACATGACTTACCATTGGCTAATACATTGTGAATGACGAGTATTTTGAATTTCCAAGACAGTGCATGAAAAATCGGTCGAAACTCGACTCAGCGTAAAGTTCGCGCAAAGATTATGACCGTCGAATTTTTATGCGAAAGCGTGCTTGTACGACTTCCCAAGGGCTAATAAGATGGGAAAGACCAGTATTTTGAATTTTCGAGATGGTGCACGAAAAACCGATCGAAACTAGACTCAGCGCGCGACTTCGAGCAAAGTTTTTTACCGTCATATTTTTTTCCGAAAGCGAGCTTGTACGACTTCTCATCGGCTAATAAGACGGGAAAGACAAGTCTTTTGAATTTCCGAGACTGTGCACGAAAAATCGATCGAAACTCGACTCAACGCGCGACTTCGAGAAAAGTTTTTGACCGTCGTATTTTTTACGAAAGGGAGCTTGTACGACTTCCCATGGGCTAATAAGATGGGAAAGACCAGTATTTTGAATTTTCGAGACGGTGCACGAAAAACCGATCGAATCTTGACCCTGCGCAAATTTATGACCGTCGCGTTTTTTCGTGAAACCATGCTCATACGACTTACCATGGGCTAATACATCGTGAATTGCTAGTATTTTGAATTTTCGAGACGGTGCACGAAAAACAGATCGAAACTCGACTCGCTCGCGACTTCGCGCAAAGTTTATGACCGTCGTATTTTTTTGCGAAAGCGTGCTTGTACGACTTCTCATGGGCTAATAAGACGGGAAAGACCAGTATTTTGAATTTCCGAGACGGTGCACGAAAAACCGATCGAATCTTGACTCTGCGCAAAGTTTATGACCGTCGCGTTTTTTCGTAAAACCATGCTCATACGACTTCTCATGGGCTAATAAAACGGGAAAGACAAGTGTTTTGAATTTCCGAGACGGTGCACGAAAAAACCGATCGAAACTCAACTCGCGCGCGACTTCGCGCAAAGTTTATGACCGTCGTATTTTTTTGCGAAAGCGTGCTTGTACGACTTCTCATGGGCTAATAAGACGGGAAAGACCAGTATTTTGAATTTCCGAGACGGTGCACGAAAAACCGATCGAATCTTGACTCTGCGCAAAGTTTATGACCGTCGCGTTTTTTCGTAAAACCATGCTCATACGACTTCTCATGGGCTAATAAAACGGGAAAGACAAGTGTTTTGAATTTCCGAGACGGTGCACGAAAAAACCGATCGAAACTCAACTCGCGCGCGACTTCGCGCAAAGTTTATGACCGTCGTATTTTTTTGTGAAAGCGTGCTTGTACGACTTCCCATGGGCTAATAAGACGGGAAAGACTAGTATTTTGAATTTTCGAGACGGTGCACGAAAAACCGATCGAAACTCGACTCTGTGCAAAGTTTATGACCGTCGCGTTTTTTCGTGAAACCATGCTCACATGACTTACCATGGTCTAATACATTGTGAATGGCCAGTATTTTGAATTTCCAAGTCAGTGCATGAAAAACCGATCGAAACTCGACTCAGGCAACGTTCTCGCAAAGATTATGACCGTCGAATTTTTATGCGAAAGCGAGCTTGTACGACTTCCCATAGGCTAATAAGATGGGAAAGACCAGTATTTTGAATTTCCGAGACGGTGCACGAAAAACCGATCGAAACTCGAATCAGCGCGCGACTTCGAGCAAAGTTTTTGACCGTCGTATTTTTTTCCGAAAGCGAGCTTGTACGACTTCTCATGGGCTAATAAGACGGGAAAGACAAGTATTTTGAATTTCCGAGACGGTGCACGAAAAACCGATCGAAACTCGACTCAGCACATCGTGAATGGCCAGTATTTTGAATTTCCGAGACTGTCACGAAAAACCGATCGAAACTCGACTCGCGCGCGACTTTGCGCAAAGTTTATGACCGTCATATTTTTTTGCGAAAGCGTGCCTGTACGACTTCTCATGGGCTAATAAGACGGGAAAGACAAGTATTTTGAATTTCCGAGACGGTGCACGAAAAACCGATCGAAACTCGACTCGCGCGCGACTTCGCGCAAAGTTTTTGACCGTCGTATTTTTTTGCGAAAGAGTGCTTGTACGACTTCTCATGGGCTAATAAGGCCGGAAAGACCAGTATTTTGAATTTCCGAGACGGTGCACGAAAAACCGATCGAATCTCGACTCTGCGCAAAGTTTATGACCGTCGCGTTTTTTCGTGAAATAATGCTCATACGACTTACCATGGGCTAATACATCGTGAATGGCCAGTATTTTGAATTTCTGAGACGGTGCACGAAAAACCGATCGAAACTCGACTCGCGCGTTACTTCACGCAAAGTTTTTGACCGTCGTATTTTTTTGCGAAAGCGTGCTTGTACGATTTCTCATGGGCTAATAAGGCGGGAATGACCAGTATTTTGAATTTCTGAGACGGTGCACGAAAAACCGATCGAATCTCGACTCTGCGCAAAGTTTATGACCGTCGCGTTTTTTCGTGAAACCATGCTCATACGACTTACCATGGGCTAATACATCGTGAATGGCCAGTATTTTGAATTTCCGAGACGGTGCACGAAAAACGGATCAAAACTCGACACGCGCGCGACTTCGCGCAAAGTTTTTAACCGTCGTATTTTTTTGCGAAAGCGTGCTTGTACGACTTCTCATGTGCTAATAAGACGAGAAAGACCAGTATTTTCAATTTTCGAGACGGTGCAGAAAAAATCGATCGAATCTTGACTCTGCGTAAAGTTTATGACCGTCGCATTTTTTCGTGACATCATGCTCATACGAGTTACCATGGGCTAATACATCGTGAATGGCCAGTATTTTGAATTTCCGAGACTGTCACAAAAAACCGATCGAAACTCGACTCGCGAGCGACTTCGCGCAAAGTTTATGACCGTCGTATTTTTTTACGAAAGCGTGCCTGTACGACTTCTCATGGGCTAATAAGACGGGAAAGACAAGTATTTTGAATTTACGAGACGGTGCACGAAAAACCGATCGAAACTCGACTCGCGCGCGACTTCGCGCAAAGTTTTTGACCGTCGTATTTTTTTACGAAAGCGTGCTTGTACGACTTCTCATGGGCTAATAAGGCGGGAAAGACCAGTATTTTGAATTTTCGAGATGGTGCACGAAAAACCGATCGAATCTCGACTCTGCGCAAAGTTTATGACCGTCGCATTTTTTCGTGAAATCATGCTCATACGACTTACCATGGGCTAGTACATCGTGAATGGCCAGTATTTTGAATTTCCGAGACGGTGCACGAAAAACCGATCGAAACTCGACTCGCGCGCGACTTCGCGCAAAGTTTATGACCGTCGTATTTTTTTGCAAAAGCGTGCTTGTACTACTTCTCATGGGCTAATAAGACGGGAAAGACCAGTATTTTGAATTTCTGAGACGGTGCACGAAAAATCTATCGAATCTCGACTCTGCGCAAAGTTTATGACCGTCACATTTTTTCGTGAAATCATGCTCATACGACTTACCATGGGCTAATACATCGTGAATGGCTAGTATTTTGAATTTTCGAGACGGTGCACGAAAAACCGATCGAAACTCGACTCGCGCGCGACTTCCCGCAAAGTTTATGACCGTCGTATTTTTTTACGAAAGCGTGCCTGTACGACTTCTCTTGGGCTAATAAGACGGGAAAGACAAGTATTTTGAATTTCCGAGACGGTGCACGAAAAACCGATCGAAACTCGACTCGCGCACGACTTCGCGCAAAGTTTATGACCGTCGTATTTTTTTGCGAAAGCGTGCCTCTACGACTTCTCATCGGATAATAAGACGGGAAAGACAAGTATTTTGCATTTTCGAGACGGTGCACGAAAAACCAATCGAAACTCGATTAGCGCGTGACTTCGCGCAAAGTTTTTGACCGTCGTATTTTTTTGCGAAAGCGTGCTTGTACGACTTCTCAGGGGCTAATAAGACGGGAAAGACCAGTATTTTGAATTTCCGAGACGGTGCTCGAAAAACCGATCGAATCTCGACTCTGCGCAATGTTTATGACCGTCGTGTTTTTTCGTGAAACCATGCTCATACGACTTACCAAGGGCTAATACATCGTGAATGGCCAGTATTTTGAATTCCCGAGACAGTGCACGAAAAACCGATCGAAACTCGACTCGCGCGCGACTTCGCGCAAAGTTTATGACCGTCGTATTTTTCTGCGAAAGCGTGCCTGTACGACTTCTCATGGGCTAATAAGACGGGAAAGACCAGTATTTTGAATTTCCGAGACGGTGCACGAAAAACCGATCGAATCTCGACTCTGCGCAAAGTTTATGACCGTCGCGTTTTTTCGTGAAACCATGCTCATACATCGTGAATGGCCAGTATTTTGAATTTCCGAGACGGTGCACGAAAAATGGATCGAAACTCGACACGCGCGCGACTTCGCGCAAAGTTTATAACCGTCGTATTTTTTTGCGAAAACGTGCTTGTATGACTTCTCATGTGCTAATAAGACGGGAAAGACCAGTATTTTGAATTTTCGAGATGGTGCACAAAAAACCGATCGAATCTTGACTCTGCGCAAAGTTTTTGACCGTCGCGTTTTTTCGTGAAATCATGCTCATACGACTTACCATGGGCTAATACATCGTGAATGGCCAGTATTTTGAATTTCCGAGACTGTCACGAAAAACCGATCGAAACTCGACTCGCGCGCGACTTCGCGCAAAGTTTATGACCGTCGTATTTTTTTGCGAAAGCGTGCCTGTACGACTTCTCATGGGCTAATAAGACGGGAAAGACAAGTATTTTGAATTTCCGAGACGGTGCACGAAAAACCGATCGAAACTCGACTCGCGCGCGGCTTCGCGCAAAGTTTTTAACCGTCGTATTTTTTTACGAAAGCGTGCTTGTACGACTTCTCATGGGCTAATAAGGCGGGAAAGACCAGTAATTTGAATTTCTGAGACGGTGCACGAAAAACCGATCGAATCTCGACTCTGCGCAAAGTTTATAACCGTCGCATTTTTTCGTGAAATCATGCTCATACGAATTACCATGGGCTAATACATCGTGAATGGCCAGTATTTTGAATTTCCGAGACGGTGCACGAAAAACCGATCGAAACTCGACTCGCGCGCGACTTCGCGCAAAGTTTATGACCGTCGTATTTTTTTGCGAAAGCGTGCTTGTACTACTTCTCATGGGCTAATAAGACGGGAAAGACCAGTATCTTGAATTTCTGAGACGGTGCACGAAAAACCGATCGAATCTCGACTCTGTGCAAAGTTTATGACCGTCGCGTTTTTTCGTGAAATCATGCTCATACGACTTACCATGGGCTAATACATCGTGAATGGCCAGTATTTTGAATTTCCGAGACGGTGCACGAAAAACCGATCGAAACTTGACTCACGCGCGACTTCGCGCAAAGTTTATGACCGTCATTTCTTTTTGCGACAGCGTGCCTGTACGACTTCTCTTAGGCTAATAAGACGGGAAAGACAAGTATTTTGAATTTCCGAGACGGTTGACGAAAAACCGATCGAAACTCGACTCGCTTGCGACTTCGCGCAAAGTTTATGACCGTCGTATTTTTTTGCGAAAGCGTGCCTCTACGACTTCTCATGGGATAATAAGACGGGAAAGACAAGTATTTTGAATTTCCGAGACGGTGCACGAAAAACCGATCGAAACTCGATTTGCGCGTGACTTCGCGCAAAGTTTTTGACAGTCGTATTTTTTTGCGAAAGCGTGCTTGTACGACTTCTCTTGGGCAAATAAGGCGGGGAAAGACCAGTATTTTGAATTTCCGAGACGGTGCACGAAAAACTGATCGAATCTCGACTCTGCGCAAAGTTTATGACCATCGTTTTTTTTTGTGAAATCATGCTCTTACGACTTACCTTGGGCTAATACATCGTGAATGGCCAGAATTTTGAATTTCCGAGACGGTGCACGAAAAACCGATCGTAACTCGACTCGCGCGCGACTTCGCGCAAGGTTTATGACCGTCGTATTTTTTTGCTAAAGCGTGCTTGTATGACTTCTCATGGGCTAATAAGACGGGAAAGACCAGTATTTTGAATTTCCTAGACGGTGCACGAAAAACCGATCGAAACTCAACTCGCACGCGACTTCGCGCAAGGTTTATAACCGTCGTATTTTTTTGCGAAAGCGTGCTTGTACGACTTCTCATGGGGTAATAAGACGGGAAAGACCAGTATTTTGAATTTCCTAGACGGTGCACGAAAAACCGATCGAAACCTAACTCGCGCGCGCGACTTCGCGCAAAGTTTATGACCGTCGTATTTTTTTGCGAAAGCGTGCTTGTACGACTTCTCATGGTCTAATAAGACTGGAAAGACCAGTATGTTGAATGTCCGAGACGGTGCATGAAAAACCGATCGAATCTCGACTCTGCGCAAAGTTTATGACCGTCGCGTTTTTTCATGAAACCATGCTCATACGACATACCATGGGTTAATACTTCGTGAATGGCCAGTATTTCGAATTCCCGAGATGGTGCACGAAAAACGGATCGAAACTCGACTCGCGTGCGACTTCGCGCAAAGTTTATGACCGTCGTATTTTTTTGCGAAAGCGTGCCTGTACGACTTCTCATGGGCTAGCTAATAAGACGGGAAAGACCAGTATTTTGAATTTCCGAGACGGTGCACGACAAACCGATCGAATCTCGACTCTGCGCAAAGTTTATGACCGTCGCGTTTTTTCGTGAAACCATGCTCATACGACTTACCATGGGCTAATACATCGTGAATGGCCAGTATTTTGAATTTCCGAGACGGTGCACGAAAAACCGATCGAAACTCGACTCGCGCGTGACTTCGCGCAAGGTTTATGACCGTCGTATTTTTTTGCGAAAGCGTGCTTGTATGACTTCTCATGGGCTAATAAGACGGGAAAGACCAGTATTTTGAATTTCCTAGACGGTGCACGAAAAATCGATCGAAACTCAACTCGCGCGCGACTTCGCGCAAAGTGTATGACCGTCGTATTTTTTTGCGAAAGCGTGCTTATACGACTTCTCATGGTCTAATAAGACGGGAAAGACCAGTATTTTGAATTTCCGAGACGGTGCAAGAAAAACCGATCGAATCTTGACTCTGCACAAAGTTTATGACCGTCGCGTTTTTTCATGAAACCATGCTCATACGACTTACCATGGGTTAATACATCGTGAATGGCCAGTATTTCGAATTCCCGAGATGGTGCACGAAAAACGGATCGAAACTCGACTCGCGTGCGACTTCGTGCAAAGTTTATGACCGTCGTATTTTTTTGCGAAAGCGTGCCTGTACGACTTCTCATTGGCTAATAAGACGGGAAAGACCAGTATTTTGAATTTCCGAGACGGTGCACGAAAAACCGATCGAATCTTGACTCTGCGCAAAGTTTATGACCGTCGTGTTTTTTCGTGAAACCATGCTCATACGACTTACCATGGGCTAATACATCGTGAATGGCCAGTATTTTGAATTTCCGAGACGGTGCACGAAAAACCGATCGAAACTCGACTCGCGCGCGACTTCGCGCAAAGTTTATGACCATCGTATTTTTTTGCGAAAGCTTGCTTGTACGACTTCTCAAGGGCTAATAAGACGGTAAAGACCAGTATTTTGAATTTCCGAGACGGTGCACAAAAAACCGATCGGATCTTGACTCTGCGTAAAGTTTATAACCGTCACGTTTTTTCGTGAAACCATGCTCATACGACTTACCATGGTCTAATATATTATGAATGGCCAGTATTTTGAATTTCTGAGACGGTGCACGAAAAACCGATCGAAACTCGATTCAGCGCGCGACTTCGAGCAAAGTTTTTGACCGTCGTATTTTTTTCCGAAAGCGAGCTTGTACGACTTCTCATGGGCTAATAAGACGGGAAAGACAAGTATTTTGAATTTCCGAGACGGTGCACGAAAAACCGATCGAAACTCGACTCAGCGCAAAGTTTATGACCGTCTCATTTTTTCATGAAACCATGCTCATACGACGTACCATTGGCTAATACATCGTGAATGGCCAGTATTTTGAATTTCCGAGACGATGTACGAAAAAAGGATCAAAACTCAACATGCGCGCGACTTCGCGCAATGTTTATGACCGTCGTATTTTTTTGCGAAAGCGTGCTTGTACGACTTCTCATGTGCTAATAAGACGGGAAACACCAGTATTTTGAATTTTCGAGACGGTGCATAAAAAACCGATCGAATCTTGACTCTGTGCAAAGTTTATGACCATCACCTTTTTTCGTGAAACCATGCTCATACGACTTACCATGGGCTAATACATCGTGAATGGCCAGTATTTTCAATTTCCGAGACGGTGCACGAAAAACGGATCAAAACTCGACATGCGTGCGACTTCGCGCAAAGTTTATGACCGTCATATTTTTTTGCGAAAGCGTGCCTGTACGACTTCTCATGGGCTAATAAGACGGGAAAGACAAGTATTTTGAATTTCCGAGACGGTGCACGAAAAACCGATCGAAACTTAACACGCGCGCGACTTCACGTAAAGTTTATGTCCGTTGTATTTTTTAGCGAAAGCGTGCTTGTACGAACGACTTCTCATGGGCTAATAAGATGGGAAAGACCAGTATTTTGAATTTCTGAGACGGTGCACGAAAAACCGATCGAATCTTGACTCTGCGCAAAGTTTATGACCGTCGCGTTTTTTCATGAAACCATGCTCATATGACTTACCATGCAATACATCGTGAATGGCCAGTATTTTGAATTTCCGAGACGGTGCACGAAAAACCGATCGAAACTCGACTCGCGCGCGACTTCGCGCAAGGTTTATGACCGTCCCTTGCGTGCGTGCGTGAGTGCTCTGCTCTGCTTGGGCTTGCGCTTGCGATCGGCGCTGGGGACGGCAACCTTATCTCTTACCGAAGAGTGGGCAGCGGAGGGCGATTGCTCCCTTGGGCGATTTCTCCTCTACGATCACTCCGCGGCGAAGGAAGGCCGGCGGTCGCTCTTGCGATCAGCGATTCCAGGCGGGGAATCGGCGATTTCAGGCGTGGAAGGGCGGCGGCTCTTCTCCCCTAGGAGCGGGACGGACTCTAGTGCGAGAAACGGTGGAGGCTGCGCTGCGATTGGGGCTGGGTTCACTGTCGCTCTTCCTGCGGCAACTCCAAGGGCGACGGCTGCTTCTGCAATCGGCGTGGAAAGGGCGACGGCTGCGACCTTAGTGTTGGAAGGGTGGTGGCTTCCTCTCCCCTAGGAGGCTGGCAGTCTCTAGGGCGAGCGACGCCATGGATGCGAGCGACTCTGCTTCGCATCCTCTGTTCCAGCGGGATGCTCCTCCGCTGGCTTCTTCCCAGCGGCCTGCGCTGGTTGCTTCCCAGCGGAACGCCCCTCTCCAGCAGTCACAACGGGAGAGGGTTGCTCCTCAACCGCTGGTTACTTCACAGCGGGAGGGGGTTGCTCCTCTCCAACAGCCGCTGGTTCCTCCCCAGCAGCTTAGGCCGGTTTCACACCAGGATGTTCCACCGCTGAATTCTTCTTCTCGACGGGATGCTCCTTCAATGAACCAGGCCCGAGGTCGTTCACGATCTAGATCACGACCTCCTGCTCCTATTTCTCGAGATCCTCGGCCTTGGAGTAGCCTCTTCAAGGCTCCAGTGGGTAGTCCGGATCTTCGACTGGACTTTTTTGCTCCAGAAGTACAGGCTGATCAGAAGATTGCTGTGTATGAGGCTATTGATTCTGACGAACTAATTGAGACATGGTCCATGGCAATTGTGGGCTACGTTGTTGGACTAAGAACATCATTTTTTCCATTATCCTCATATATCAGAACTCGATGGGGAATATCAACATTTGATCTTCATATGTTGGAGACCGGATTCTTTTTATGCAAGCTTTATTCTGAAGAAGATTTACAACGGGTCCTTGAAGGATTTTGGACTATCGGTGGTCATCCAATGATACTACGACGCTGGGCACCTGATGTGAGATTGGAGTTAGACAGTCTACAGTCTATCCCAATATGGGTTTCTTTCCATGGACTTCCACTACATCTCTGGGGTCGTCGTTTTATTGCAAAGCTTTGCAGCACCTTGGGACAGCTATTGTATATTGATAAGGCAACAGCTTCGCAAACGAGATTGACCTTTGCCAGAGCTTGTGTAATAGTTTCTTCCGATGAGGAACTACCGAATGAAGTTTCTTACCGTGATCTTGATGGGAGCACTCGAAAGGTGAAAGTCTCATATTCTTGGAAGCCACAACGATGCAAGGTTTGTCTATCTTTTGGACATGTAAATGGTGCTTGCCAACAGCCTTCACAAAAAATCACACAGGTCTACCGACCACGCCAAGAGCCACAGAATGGGGTCATTACCTCTAAACCAAGCACTGATACTCCAGTGCCAACAGAGATGATGGCGGAGAAGATGAATGAGCACTCTGACTCCTTGGCGCAGCGACACGAACAGGAGAAAGACAAGTCAGGACTTTCATCTTTTCCTATTATATCAGAGACTTTCACTGCAGGAGCTTCCCATGGTTCTCACTCCCCAATAACAACCTCGCCGTCACGAATCATTCCTTCAGATAATCAGGAAATTTCATTTCAACAACCTCTTGGGAACAAAGACATTGCAACTCACCAAACTCATCGCTCTTCGACACATCCCACTATTCAGGACTCCTTGCCTCAAGGTACGCAAAAGTTTAAACATTTGCAAGCTGTGGATGAGGTGGATAAATATAGGAATAAAGGATTAAAGGGTAAAGATATTATGCGGGAGGACCATGTAAAATCAAAGGATAAGAAAAAGGATGGTAGTGTCCTCCCAAAATCGCATGCTCTTCCTTCTATCTAGTATTGATGAAAATAATCTGTTGGAATGTTCGTGGACTTAATAAGACTGAGAAATGTCGGGAGCTCAATAGAATAATCCGATCTGCTGCATGTGATATTGTGATTCTTGTGGAAACAAAAATTAAAACCCATCGTGTTCGAGTTCAGAAGAATTTAATATGGCCTGAGGCAGAACTTTTTACTAATGATTCTCAGGATACTTATGGTCGAGTTTGGGTCTTATGGCATCCTAACCTTGTTACTGCTTGGTTTATTTCTGATACTAATCAATTCATTCATCTTAAGGCAGAGGATAAACAGACTGGATGTCAATTCAATATTACCGGTATCTATGCATCTAACAGTATGTCTGACAGGAATGCTCTATGGTGTGATCTGGTTAGCATTGCAAATAGTTATCCTACAGTACCTTGGGTTGTTCTCGGTGACTTTAATACTGTCAGATACACAAATGAGAAAGTGGGGGGTAGAGTGCTTTCCGAATGTCAGCTTCAACAGTTTAATGATTGTATAGATACTGCTGCATTGACTGACATGAAATCTGTAGGTGATTGGTTCTCATGGAACAATCAAAGTACTGCTGATAGAAAAATTATGGCTCGACTTGACAAATGTTTGATAAATCAGGAATGGTTAGTAGTTTTCCCAGATTCACTTCTTGAGTACGGTGCTAAGTTATTTTCGGATCACTCTATTATGCATATATATGCAGATAAAGCACTACCCAGAGTCAATAAACCTTTTAGATTTTTTAATATGTGGAGTTCTCACCCTAAGTTCCTCGAAGTTATTAAGTCAGCTTGGGACATTAATGTATTTGGTTCTCCTCCTTACATCCTATGTCAAAAGCTAAAAGCATGCAAAGCAGCACTTAAGAAGTGGAATTCAACTACATTCAGAAATATCACCAACAGGGTTCAGTTATGCAAGAAAGAACTTATGACTGTGCAAAGCGAGCTAAATCTTCAACCTCTGGATGCGAATCTTATATACAAAGAGGCTGCTGCTAGAAATAACTTTATGCAAGCTTTGAAGCAGGAAGAATGCTTTTTGAAACAGAAGTCACGACAGCATTGGCTTACTCTAGGGAATTCTAATACGAAGTTTTTCTATGCTGCTATTGCTACCAGAAGGGCTACTAATCGTATCAAAAAATGCAAAGGTATAGATGGTAATCACATTGAGGATTTAGATGAGGTTAAAAATTATACCGAGCAATTTTTTTATTCCTTACTCAATCAGGAGCAGCAGCCTAATAGTATTCATGTTGGGCCTACAAGACGACTTGATTCTGAAGCCCTCTCTCATCTTAATGCCCCAATAACGGATGATGAAATTGTGAAAGTTGTTTTTAAGTCCCCGAAGCACAAAAGCCCTGGTCCAGATGGATTTCCAGCTGAGTTTTATCAAATTGCATGGTCTATTGTAGGCAACAATGTCATAAAAGCTTGTCGACATTTTTTCTCCTCAGGTCATATTCTTAAAGAAATGAATTGCACTTTTATTTCTTTAGTGCCTAAAAATGATGGAGCCGATTCATTGGAGAACTACCGTCCTATTTCACAGTGCAACTTTATTTATAAGGTTATCTCGAAGTTACTGACAGATAGACTATAAAAGGTCATGAATAAGGTCATTAGTCCTAATCAGGCTGCTTTTATTAAGGGGAGGAGTATCCATCATAATGTCCTGCTTGCTAATGATTTGGTTAAGGATCTACACTTAAAAACAAGGGGGAAAAAGATCTGTTTTAAAGCTGATTTACGAAAGGCCTTTGACTCAGTCAATAGGCAATTTATTTACATGAAGCTCCATAATATGGGCTTCCCTCAGCACTGGGTTCAATGGATTCAATGTTGCTTGGAAACTCCAAAGTTTTCGATTCTCTTTAATGGTTCACCTATTGGCTTCTTCGGGAGTAAGAATGACATTCGGCAAGGCGATCCACTATCTCCTTATCTTTTTACGATTGCAATGGAAGGACTCAGTTGTATGTTAGAAGAGGCTGTTTCCAATGGCAAAATTAAGGTACCATATTATGGTTCTGTTTATATCTCTCACATAACATTTGCTGATGACCTTATTATCTTCCTTCGAGATGATCCAGTTTCTGTGAGTAATCTGGCAGATATTCTTAATGAATTTGGTATAGTTTCTGGTCTTAAGCTAAACCATGCAAAGAGCAAAGTATACGTTGGTGCTTGCATTGAAAATAAGGATCATATTGCTCAAACATTGGGAGTTGCTGAAGAAAATTTACCGGTTCCTTACTTGGGTCTTCCACTTATATCCACTGGAATCAACAAAGTCTCCTGTCAGCCTATCCTACAAAAAATTAAGAACAGAATTTCCTCTTGGAAAAATAGGCTTCTTTCTAAAGCTGGACGACTTGAACTTATTCGATCAGTGTTGATCTCTTATTCTATTTATTGGTCTCATGCATTCCTTCTACCAGCCGGGCTTCTCAAGGATATTGATAAATTTCTTATGAACTTCTTTTGGAATGACACAGATGGTAAGGCAATGCATATGGTGAATTGGGACAACATTTGCAAACCGAAGGATGAAGGGGGCTTGAATCTTCGACATATTAGAGATTGGAATAAAGCTTGTATGGTAAAGCAATTATGGGATATTTTACAAAACAAGTCTTCTTTATGGTCACAATGGGTTTTTGCTAGGTACCTTACCAAGGAATCAATATGGGAAGTATCTGCAAAAACATCTCATTCTGCTGCTTGGAAAGGAATTCTGAAGGCAAGGAGATGGCTACGTAACAATATTTCTTATGTGATTTCTTCTGGAACCAATATTAATATGTGGTATGATACTTGGGTGAATGGGAAAAATATATTTCAGATATTTGGTGATAGAGTACGACAGGATCTGGGGGCTCCCAAAGACTGGAAGGTTTCTGAATTCATTAACAATGGTACATGGTGTCTTCCTAACCCTACCTCCCCAGACATGTTATTACTTTGGCCGACTATTAGGGCTATTCCAATCAAGAACAACTCTTCAGATATGCTTATTTGGCTTCATGATAATGGTAAATTTAGTGCTACATCTGCATGGAACCAAATTAGACGACGAAACAACAAGTGGATCCCAAGTAGTTGGACATGGGATAGTCCATGCTCACAGCGACATTCCTTATGTACATGGCAGGCCCTTCTCGGCAAACTTCCTACGATGGACAATATGCAGCGAAGAGGTATTTATATTGTAAATCGGTGCTCTTTGTGTATGCAAAAGGAAGAAAGTGTTGACCATCTATACTTTGCTTGTGATTATTCATCTTGGATATGCGAAGAGATCTTGAAGCGATTTGATCTTCAAAAGCCACCACGGCCAAACTTGCATCACGAACTAGAAAGGCTAATGCAAGCCTTCTCAAGAAAGGGTCCTCTTACACAACTAGCAAGAATTATATTCAGATGTGCTATTTGGTGGATTTGGAAGGAGAGGTGTGGCAGAATTTTTGAGTGTCATCACAACATGAACCAAGCTCAAATTCTGATAGAGATTCTTTAGGACTCACGATCATGCATGGAGCAAGAATTGAATATAGAGCACCTAACAAGAAGAGAGAAAGAGATTTTCACAAGATTCAATTTTTTCTTTAGTCAATAATCACTCGAATAATTATGAAGATTGTAATGTATTATGGGGCGAAGCTTATATTTTGTGATGTATCCACAAGTACTCCAGAACAGTCTAGCTATTGCATTTTTTATTAACTTCCTTGTGCTACTCTTGGAAATGAGTTTGATGAAGTGTGCCAATTTCACCTTCTTTAGGTGGGGTACAATCTTCTCGACTACACTAAGAGACTTCAGGCTTTAGTCTATGGCTTGTGTAGACAAAGCTTCTTTGTACAAATCATTTACAAAATACATTATCTTTACTTACCAAAAAAAAGGTTTATGACCGTCGTATTTTTTTGCGAAAGCGTGCTTGTACGACTTCTCATGGGCTAATAAGACGGGAAAGACCAGTATTTTGAATTTCCGAGACGATGCACGAAAAACCGATCGAAACTCAACTCGCGCGCGACTTCGCGCAAAGTGTATGACCGTCGTATTTTTTTGCGAAAGCGTGCTTGTACGACTTCTCATGGGCTAATAAGACGGGAAAGACCAGTATTTTGAATTTCCGAGACGGTGCACCAAAAACCGATCGAATCTCGACTCTACGCAAAGTTGATGACCGTCGCGTTTTTTCGTGAAACCATGCTCATACGACTTACCATGGGCTAACACATCGTGAATGGCCAGCATTTTGAATTTCCGAGATGGTGCACGAAAAACGGATCGAAACTCGACTCGCGCGTGACTTCGCGCAAAGTTTATGACCGTCGTATTTTTTTGCGAAAGCGTGCTTGTACGACTTCTCATGTGCTAATAAGACGGGAAAGACCAGTATTTTGAATTTCCGAGACGATGCACGAAAAACCGATCGAATCTCGACTCTGCGCAAAGTTTATGACCGTCGCGTTTTTTCGTGAAACCATGCTCATACGACATACCATGGGTTAATACATCGTGAATGGCCAGTATTTTGAATTCCCGAGATGGTGCACGAAAAACCGATCGAAACTCGACTCGCGTGCGACTTCGCGCAAAGTTTATGACCGTCGTATTTTTTTTGCGAAAGCGTGCGTGTACGATTTCTCATGGGCTAGCTAATAAGACGGGAAAGACCAGTATTTTGAATTTCTGAGACGGTGCATGAAAAACCGATCGAATCTCGACTCTGCGCAAAGTTTATGACCGTCGCGTTTTTTCATGAAACCATGCTCATACGACTTACCATGGGCTAATACATCGTGAATGACCAGTATTTTGAATTTTTGAGATGGTGCACGAAAAACCGATCGAAACTCGACTCGCGCGCGACTTCGTGCAAAGTTTATGACCGTCATATTTTTTTGCGAAAGCGTGCCTGTACGACTTCTCATGGGCTAATAAGACGGGAAAGACAAGTATTTTGAATTATCGAGACGGTGCACGAAAAACCGATTGAAACTCAACTCGCGCGCGACTTCGCGCAAAGTTTATGACCGTCGTATTTTTTAGCGAAAGCGTGCTTGTACGACTTCTCAGGGGATAATAAGACAGGAAAGACCAGTATTTTGAATTTCCGAGACGGTGCACGAAAAACCGATCGAATCTCGAATCTGCGCAAAGTTTATGACCGTGGCCTTTTTTCGTGAATCCATGCTCATACGACTTACCATGGGCTAATACATCGTGAATGGCCAGTATTTTGAATTTCCGAGACGGTGCACGAAAAACGGATCGAAACTCGACTCGCGCGCGACTTCGCGCAAAGTTTATAACCGTCGTATTTTTTTGCGAAAGCGTGCTTGTACGACTTCTCATGTGCTAATAAGATGGGAAAGACTAGTATTTTGAATTTCCGAGACGATGCACGAAAAATCGATCGAATCTCGACTCTGAGCAAAGTTTATGACCGTCACGTTTTTTCGTGAAACCATGCTCATGCGACATACCATGGGTTAATACATCGTGAATGGCCATTATTTTGAATTCCCGAGATGGTGCACGAAAAACCGATCGAAACTCGGCTCGCGTGCGACTTCGCGCAAAGTTTATGACCGTCGTATTTTTTTGCGAAAGCATGCCTGTACGACTTCTCATGGGCTAATAAGACGGGAAAGACCAGTATTTTGAATTTCCGAGACGGTGCACGAAAAACCGATCGAATCTCGACTCTGCGCAAAGTTTATGACCGTCGTGTTTTTTCATGAAACCATGCTCATACGACTTACCATGGGCTAATACATCGTGAATGGCCAGTATTTTGAATTTCCGAGATGGTGCACGAAAAACCGATCGAAACTCGACTGGCGCGTGACTTAGCGCAAAGTTTATGACCGTCATATTTTTTTGCGAAAGCGTGCCTGTACGACTTCTCATGGTCTAATAAGACGGGAAAGACCAGTATTTTGAATTTCTGAGACGGTGCACGAAAAACCGTTCGAATCTCGACTCTGCGCAAAGATTATGACCGTCGCGTTTTTTCATGAAATTATGCTTATACGACTTACCATGGGCTAATACATCGTGAATGGCCAGTATTTTTGAATTTTCGAGACGGTGCACGAAAAACCGATCGAAACTCGACTCGCGCGCGACTTCGCGCAAAGTTTATGACCGTCATATTTTTTTGCGAAAGCGTGCCTGTATGACTTCTCATGGGCTAATAAGACGGGAATGACAAGTATTTTGAATTTTCGAGACGGTGCACGAAAAACCGATCGAAACTCAACTCGCGCGCGACTTCGCGCAAAGTTTATGACCGTCGTATTTTTTAGCGAAAGCGTACTTGTATGACTTCTCAAGGGCTAATAAGACGGGAAAGACCAGTATTTTGAATTTCCGAGATGGTGCACGAAAAACCGATCGAATCTCGACTCTGCGCAAAGTTTATAACCGTCGCGTTTTTTCGTGAAACCATGCTCATACGACTTACCGTGGGCTAATACATCGTGAATGGCCAGTATTTTGAATTTCCGAGACGGTGCACGAAAAACCGATCGAAACTCGACTCGAGCGCGACTTCGCGCAAAGTTTATGACCGTCATATTTTTTTGCGAAAGCGTGCTTGTACGACTTCCCATGGGCTAATAAGACGGGAAAGACCAATATTTTTAATTTCCGAGACGGTGCACGAAAAACCGATCGAAACTCGACTCTGTGCAAAGTTTTTGACCGTCGCATTTTTTCGTGAAACCATGCTCACATGACTTACCATGGGCTAATACATTATGAATGGCCAGTATTTTGAATTTCTAAGACAGTGCATGAAAAACCGATCGAAACTCGACTCAGCGCAAACTCGCGCGCCACTTCGCACAAAGTTTATGACCATCGTATTTTTTTGCGAAAGCGTGCTTGTACGACTTCTCATGGGCTAATAAGATGGGAAAGACCAGTATTTTGAATTTCCGAGACGGTGCACAAAAAACTGATCGAATCTGGACTCTGCGCAAAGTTTATGACCGTCACGTTTTTTTCGTGAAACCATGCTCATACGACTTACCATGGGCTAATACATCGTGAATGGCCAGTATTTTGAATTTCCGAGACGGTGCACGAAAAACCGATCGAAACTCGACTCGCGCGCGACTTCGCGCAAAGTTTATGACCATCGTATTTTTTTACGAAACCATGACTGTACGACTTCTCATGGGCTAATAAGACGGGAAAGACAAGTATTTTGAATTTCCGAGACGGTGCACGAAAAACCGATCGAAACTCGATTCTGTGCAAAGTTTATGACCGTCGCGTTTTTTCGTGAAACCATGCTCATACGACTTACCATGGGCTAATACATCGTGAATGGCCAGTATTTTGAATTTCCGAGACGGTGCACGAAAAACCGATCGAAACTTGACTCGCGCGCGACTTCGCGCAAAGTTTATGACCGTCGTATTTTTTTGCGAAAGCGTGCTTGTACGACTTCCCATGGGCTAATAAGACGGGAAAGACCAGTATTTTGAATTTCCGAGACGGTGCACGAAAAACCGATCGAAACTCGATTCTGTGCAAAGTTTATGACCGTCGCGTTTTTTCGTGAAACCATGCTCATACGACTTACCATGGGCTAATACATCGTGAATGACCAGTATTTTGAATTTCCGAGATGGTGCATGAAAAACCGATCGAAACTCGACTCGCGCGTGACTTCGCGCAAAGTTTATGACCATCGTATTTTTTTGCGAAAGCATGACTGTACGACTTCTCATGGGCTAATAAGACGGGAAAGACAAGTATTTTGAATTTCCGAGACGGTGCACGAAAAATCGATCGAAACTCAACTCGCGCGCGACTTCGCGCAAAGTGTATGACCGTCGTATTTTTTTGCGAAAGCATGCTTGTACGACTTCTCATGGGCTAATAAGACGGGAAAGACCAGTATTTTGAATTTCCGAGACGGTGCACGAAAAACCGATCGAATCTCGACTCTGCGCAAAGTTTATGACCGTCGCGTTTTTTCGTGAAACCATGCTCATACGACTTACCATGGGCTAATACATCATGAATGGCCAGTATTTTGAATTTCCGAGACGGTGCACGAAAAACGGATCGAAACTCGACTCGCGCGCGACTTCGCGCAAAGTTTATGACCGCCGTATTTTTTTGCGAAAGCGTACTTGTACGACTTCTGATGTGCTTTTTTTTTTTGTTAAGTAAAGATAATGTATTTTGTAAAAGATTTGTACAAAGAAGCTTTGTCTACACAAGCCATAGACTAAAGCCTGAAGTCTCTTAGTGTAGTCGAGAAGATTGTACCCCACCTAAAGAAGGTGAAATGGGCACACTTAATCAAACTCATTTCCAAGAGTAGCACAAGGAAGTTAATAAAAAATGCAATAGCTAGACTGTTATGGAGTACTTGTGGATACATCACAAAATATAAGCTTTGCCCCATAATACATTACAATCTTCATCATTATTCGAGTGATTATTGACTAATGAAAAAATTGAATCTTGTGAAAATCTCTTTCTCTCTTCTTGTTAGGTGCTCTATATTCAATTCTTGCTCCATGCATGATCGTGAGTCCTGAAGAATCTCTATCAGAATTTGAGCTTTGTTCATGTTGTGACACTCAAAAATTCTGCCACACCTCTCCTTCCAAATCCACCAAATAGCACATCTGAATATAATTCTTGCTAGTTGTGTAAGAGGACCCTTTCTTGAGAAGCCTTGCATTAGTCTTTCTAGTTCATGATGCAAGTTCGGCCGTGGTAGCCTTTGAAGATCAAATCGCTTCAAGATCTCCTTCCATATCCAAGATGAATAATCACAAGCAAAGTAGAGATGGTCAACACTTTCTTCCTTTTGCATACACAAAGAGCACCGATTTACAATATAAATACCTCTCCGCTGCATATTGTCCATCGTAGGAAGTTTGCCGAGAGGGGCCTGCCATGTACATAAGGAATATCGCTGTGAGCATGGACTATCCCATGTCCAACTACTTGGGATCCACTTGTTGTTTCGTCGTCTAATTTGGTTCCATGCAGATTTAGCACTAAATTTACCATTATCATGAAGCCAAATAAGCATATCTGAAGAGTTGTTCTTGATTGGAATAGCCCTAATAGTCGGCCAAAGTAATAACATGTCTGGGGAGGTAGGGTTGGGAAGACACCATGTACCATTGTTAATGAATTCAGAAACCTTCCAGTCTTTGGGAGCCCCCAGATCCTGTCGTACTCTATCACCAAATATCTGAAATATACTTTTCCCATTCACCCAAGGATCATACCACATATTAATATTGGTTCCAGAAGAAATCACATAAGAAATATTGTTACGTAGCCATCTCCTTGCCTTCAGAATTCCTTTCCAAGCAGCAGAATGAGATGTTTTTGCAGATGCTTCCCAGATTGATTCCTTGGTAAGGTACCTAGCAAAAACCCATTGTGACCATAAAGAAAACTTGTTTTGTAAAATATCTCATAATTGCTTTACCATACAAGCTTTATTCCAATCTCTAATATGTCGAAGATTCAAGCCCCCTTCATCCTTCGGTTTGCAAATGTTATCCCAATTCACCATATGCATTGCCTTACCATCCGTGCCATTCCAAAAGAAGTTCATAAGTAATTTATCAATATCATTGAGAAGCCCGGCTGGTAGAAGGAGTGCATGAGTCCAATAAATAGAATAAGAGATCAACACTGATCGAATAAGTTCAAGTCGTCCAGCTTTAGAAAGTGAGCCTATTTTTCCAAGAAGTAGTTGGACATGGGATAGTCCATGCTCACAGCGGCATTCCTTATGTACATGGCAGGCCCTTCTCGACAAACTTCCTACGATGGACAATATGCAGCGAAGAGGTATTTATATTATAAATCGGTGCTCTTTGTGTATGCAAAATGAAGAAAGTGTTGACCATCTCTACTTTGCTTGGGATTATTCATCTTGGATATGGAAGGAGATCTTGAAGCGATTTGATTTTCAAAGGCTACCACGGCCAAACTTGCATCATGAATTAGAAATGCTTATGCAAAGCTTCTCAAGAAAGGGGCCTCTTACACAACTAGCAAGAATTATATTCAGATGTGCTATTTGGTGGATTTGGAAGGAGAGGTGTGGCAGAATTTTTGAGTGCCACAACATGAACAAAGCTCAAATTCTGATAGAGATTCTTCAGGACTCACGATCATGTATGGAGCAAGAATTGAATACAGAGCACCTAACAAGAAGAGAGAAAGATATTTTCACAAGATTCAATTTTTTCATTCGTCAAGAATCACTCGAATAATGATGAAGATTGTAATATATTATATGGGGCAAAGCTTATATTTCGTGATGTATCCACAAGTAGTCCAGAACAGTCTAGCTATTGCATTTTATTATTTATTAACTTCCTTGTGCTACTCTTGGAGATGAGTCCGATGAAGCGTGCCCATTTCACCTTCTTTTGGTGGGGTGCAATCTTCTCGACCACACTAAGAGACTTCAGGCTTTAGTCTATGGCTTGTGTAGACAAAGCTTTTTGTACAAATCTTTTACAAAATACATTATCTTTACTTACAAAAAAAAAAAGCCTATTTTTTCAAGAGGAAATTCTGTTCTTAATTTTTTGTAGGATAGGCTGACAGGAGACTTTGTTGATTCCAGAGGATTCTCATGTGCTAATAAGACGGGAAAGACCAGTATTTTGAATTTCCGAGACGATGAACGAAAAACCGATCGAATCTCGACTCTGCGCAAAGTTTATGACCGTCGTGTTTTTTCGTGAAAACCATGCTCATACGACATACCATGGGTTAATACATCGTGAATGGCCAGTATTTTGAATTCACGAGATGGTGCACGAAAAACCGATCGAAACTCGACTCGCGCGCGACTTCGCGCAAAGTTTATGACCGTCGTATTTTTTTGCTAAAGCGTGCCTGTATGACTTCTCATGGGCTAATAAGATGGGAAAGACCAGTATTTTGAATTTCCGAGACGGTGCACGAAAAACCGTTCGAATCTCGACTCTGCGCAAAGTTTATGACCGTCGCGTTTTTTTGTGAAACTATGCTCATACGACTTACCATGGGCTAGTACATCGTGAATGGCCAGTATTTTGAATTTTCGAGACGGTGCACGAAAAACCGATCGAAACTCGACTCGTGTGCGACTTCGCGCAAAGTTTATGACCGTCGTATTTTTTTACGAAAGCGTGCCTGTACGACTCCTCATGGGCTAATAAGACGGGAAAGACCAGTATTTTGAATTTCCGAGATGGTGCACGAAAAACCGATCGAAACTCGACTCAGTGCGCGACTTCGAGCAAAGTTTTTGACCCTCGTATTTTTTTCCGAAAGCGAGCTTGTACGACTTCATGAACTAGAAAGGCTAATGCAAGGCTTCTCAAGAAAGGGTCCTCTTACACAACTAGCAAGAATTATATTCAGATGTGCTATTTGGTGGATTTGGAAGGAGAGCTGTGGCAGAATTTTTGAGTGTCACAACATGAACAAAGCTCAAATTCTGATAGAGATTCTTCAGGACTCACGATCATGCATGGAGCAAGAATTGAATATAGAGCACCTAACAAGAAGAGAGAAAGAGATTTTCACAAGATTCAATTTTTTCATTAGTCAATAATCACTCGAATAATGATGAAGATTGTAATGTATTATGGGGCAAAGCTTATATTTTGTGATGTATCCACAAGTACTCCAGAACAGTCTAGCATTTGCATTTTTTATTAACTTCCTTGTGCTACTCTTGGAAATGAGTTTGATGAAGTGTGCCCATTTCACCTTCTTTAGGTGGGGTACAATCTTCTCGAATACACTAAGAGACTTCAAGCTTTAGTCTATGGCTTGTGTAGACAAAGCTTCTTTGTACAAATCTTTTACAAAATACATTATCTTTACTTACCAAAAAAAAGAGCTTGTACGACTTCTCATGGGCTAATAAGACGGGAAAGACAAGTATTTTGAATTTCCGAGAGGGTGCACGAAAAACCGATCGAAACTCGACTCAGCGCACGACTTCGAGAACAGTTTTTTACCGTCGTATTTTTGCGAAAGCGAGCTTGTACGACTTCCCATGGGCTAATAAGACGGGAAAGACCAGTATTTTGAATTTTCGAGACGGTGCACGAAAAACCGATCGAATCTCGACTCTGCGCAAAGTTTATGACCGTCGCATTTTTTCGTGAAACCATGCTCATACGACTTACTTACCAAAAAAAATGCTCATACGACTTACCATTGGCTAATACATCGTGAATGGCCAATATTTTGAATTTCCGAGACGGTGCACGAAAAACCGATCGAAACTCAACTCGCGCGCGACTTCGCGCAAAGTTTATGACCGTCATATTTTTTTGCGAAAGCGTGCTTGTACGACTTCCCATGGGCTAATAAGACGGGAAAGACCAGTATTTTGAATTTCCGAGACGGTGCACGAAAAATCGATCGAAACTCGATTCTGTGCAAAGTTTATGACCGTCGCGTTTTTTCGTGAAACCATGCTCACATGACTTACCATGAGCTAATACATTATGAATGGCCAGTATTTTGAATTTCCGAGACGGTGCACGAAAAACCGATCGAAACTCGACTCGCGCGTGACTTCGCGTAAAGTTTATGACCGTCGTATTTTTTTGCGAAAGCGTGCTTGTACAACTTCCCATGGGCTAATAAGACGGGAAAGACCAGTATTTTGAAAGTCCGAGACGGTGCACAAAAAACCGATCGAAACTCGATTCTGTGCAAAGTTTATGACCGTCGCATTTTTTCGTGAAACCATGCTCACATGACTTACCATGGGCTAATACATTATGAATGACCAGTATTTTGAATTTCCAAGACAGTGCATGAAAAACCGATCGAAACTCGACTCAGCACAAAGTTCGCGCAAAGATTATGACCGTCGAATTTTTATGCGAAAGCATGCTTGTACGACTTCCCATGGGCTAATAAGATGGGAAAGACCAGTATTTTGAATTTTCGAGACGGTGCACGAAAAACCGATCGAAACTCGACTCGCGTGCGACTTCGCGCAAAGTTTTTGACCGTCGTATTTTTTTGCGAAAGCGTGCTTGTACGACTTCTCATGGGCTAATAAGACGGGAAAGACCATTATTTTGAATTTCCGGGACGGTGCACGAAAAACCGATCGAATCTCGACTCTGCGCAAAGGTTATGACCGTCGTATTTTTTTGTGAAACCATGCTCATAGGACTTACCATGGGCTAATACATCGTGAATGGCCAGTATTTTGAATTTCCGAGACGGTGCACGAAAAACCGATCGAAACTCGACTCGCGCGCGACTTCGCGCAAAGTTTTTGACTGTCGTATTTTTTTGCGAAAGCGTGCTTGTATGACTTCTCATGGGCTAATAAGACGGGAAAGACCAGTATTTTGAATTTCCGAGACGGTGCACGAAAAACCGATCGAATCTTGACTATGCGCAAAGTTTATGACCGTCGTGTTTTTTCGTGAAACCATGCTCATACGACTTACCATGGGCTAATACATCGTGAATGGCAAGTATTTTGAATTTCCGAGACGGTGCACGAAAAACCGATCGAAACTCGACTCGCGCGCGACTTCGCGCAAAGTTTATGACCATTGTATTTTTTTGCGAAAGCTTGCTTGTACGACTTCTCATGGGCTAATAAGACGGTAAAGACCAGTATTTTGAATTTCTGAGACGGTGCACAAAAAACCGATCGAATCTTGACTCTGGGCAAAGTTTATGACCGTCGCATTTTTTCGTCAAACCATGCTCATACGACTTACCATGGTCGAATACACTGTGAATGGCCAGTATTTTGAATTTCCGAGACGGTGCACGAAAAACCGATCGAAACTCGATTCAGCGCGCGACTTCGAGTAAAGATAATATATTTTGTAAAAGATTTGTACAAAAAGCTTTGTCTACACAAGCCATAGACTAAAGCCTGAAGTCTCTTAGTGTAGTAGAGAAGATTGCACCCCACCAAAAGAAGGTGAAATGGGCACGCTTCATCGAACTCATCTCCAAGAGTAGCACAAGTTAATAAATAATAAAATGCATTAGCTAGACTGTTCTGGACTACTTGTGGATACATCACAAAATATAAGCTTTGCCCCATATAATATATTACAATCTTCATCATTATTCGAGTGATTCTTGACGAATGGAAAAATTGAATCTTGTGAAAATAACTTTCTCTCTTCTTGTTAGGTGCTCTGTATTCAATTCTTGCTCCATACATGATCGTGAGTCCTGAAGAATCTCTATCAGAATTTGAGCTTTGTTCATGTTGTGACACTCAAAAATTCTGCCACACCTCTCCTTCCAAATCCACCAAATAGCACATCTGAATATAATTCTTGCTAGTTGTGTAAGAGGCCCCTTTCTTGAGAAGCTTTGCATAAGCATTTCTAATTCATGATGCAAGTTTGGCCGTGGTAGCCTTTGAAAATCAAATCGCTTCAAGATCTCCTTCCATATCCAAGATGAATAATCACAAGCAAAGTAGAGATGGTCAACACTTTCTTCATTTTGCATACACAAAGAGCACCGATTTACAATATAAATACCTCTTCGCTGCATATTGTCCATCGTAGGAAGTTTGTCGAGAAGGGCCTGCCATGTACATAAGGAATGTCGCTGTGAGCATGGATTATCCCATGTCCAACTACTTTGGATCCACTTGTTGTTTCGTCGTCTAATTTGGTTCAATGCAGATGTAGCACTAAATTTACCATTATCATGAAGCCAAATCAGCATATCTGAAGAGTTGTTCTTGATTGGAATAGCCCTAATAGTCGTCCAAAGTAATAACATGTCAGGGGAGGTAGGGTTGGGAAGACACCATGTACCATTGTTAATGAATTCAGAAACCTTCCAGTCTTTGGGAGCCCCCAGATCCTGTCGTACTCTATCACCAAATATCTGAAATATACTTTTCCCATTCACCCAAGGATCATACCACATATTAATATTGGTTTCAGAAGAAATCACATAAGAAATATTGTTACGTAGCCATCGCCTTGCCTTCAGAATTCCTTTCCAAGCAGCAGAATGAGATGTTTTTGCAGATGTTTCCCAGATTGATTCCTTGGTTAGGTACCTAGCAAAAACCCATTGTGACCATAAGGAAGACTTGTTTTGTAAAATATCCCATAATTGCTTTACCATACAAGCTTTATTCCAATCTCTAATATGTCGAAGATTCAGCCCCCCTTAATCCTTCGGTTTGCAAATGTTGTCCCAATTCACCATGTGCATTGCCTTACCATCTGTGTCATTCCAAAAGAAGTTCATAAGTAATTTATCAATATCATGGAGAAGCCCGGCAGGTAGAAGGAATGCATGAGACCAATAAATAGAATAAGAGATCAACACAGATCGAATAAGTTCAAGTCGTCCAGCTTTAGAAAGAAGCCTATTTTTCCAAGAGGAAATTCTGTTCTTAATTTTTTGTAGGATAGGCTGACAGGAGACTTTGTTGATTCCAGTGGATATAAGTGGGAGACCCAAGTAAGGAACCGGTAAATTTCCTTCAGCAACTCCCAATGTTTGAGCAATATGATCTTTATTGTCAATGCAAGCACCCACATATACTTTGCTTTTTGCATGGTTTAGCTTAAGACCAGAAACTTTACCAAATTCATTAAGAATATTTGCCAGATTACCCACAGAAACTGGATCATCTCGAAGGAAGATAATAAGGTCATCGGCAAATGTTATGTGAGAGATATAAACAGAACCATAATGTGGTACCTTAATTTTGCCATTTGAAACAGCATCTTCTAACATACAACTGAGCCCTTCTATTGCAATGGTAAAAAGATAAGGAGATAGTGGATCGCCTTGCCGAATGCCATTCTTACTCCCAAAGAAGCCAATAGGTGAACCATTAAAGAGAATCGAAAATTTTGGAGTTTCCAAGCAACATTGAATCCATTTAACCCAGTGCTGAGGGAAGCCCATATTATGGAGCATCATGTAAATAAAATTCCTATTGACTGAGTCAAAGGCCTTTCGTAAATCAGCTTTAAAACAGATCTTTTTCCCTCTTATTTTAGAATGTAGATCCTTAACCAAATCATTAGCAAGCAGGACATTATGATGGATACTCCTCCCTTTAAGAAAAGCAGCCTGATTAGGACTAATGACCTTATTCATGACCTTTTGTAGTCTATCTACCAGCAACTTAGAGATAACCTTATAAATAAAGTTGCACAGTGAAATAGGACGGTAGTTCTCCAATGAATCGGCTCCATCATTTTTAGGCACTAAAGAAATAAAAGTGCAATTCATTTCCTTAAGAATATGACCTGAGGAGAAAAAATGTCGACAAGCTTTTATGACATCGTTGCCTACAATAGCCCATGCAATTTGATAAAACTCAGCTGGAAATCCATCTGGACCAGGGCTTTTGTGCTTCGGGGACTTAAAAATAACTTTCACAATTTCATCATCCGTTATTGGGGCGTTAAGATGAGAGAGAGCTTCAGAATCAAGTCGTCTTGTAGGCCCAACATGAATACTATTAGGCTGCTGTTCCTGATTGAGTAAGGAATAAAAAAATTGCTTGGTGTAATTTTTAACCTCATCCAGATCCTCAATGAGATTACCATCTATACCTTTGCATTTTTTGATGCGATTAGTAGCCCTTCTGGTAGCAATAGCAGCATAGAAAAACTTCGTATTAGAATCCCCTAGAGTAAGCCAATGCTGTCGTGACTTCTGTTTCAAAAAGCATTCCTCCTGCTTCAAAGCTTGCATAAAGTTATTTCTAGCAGCAGCCTCTTTGTAAATAAGATTCGCATCCAGAGGTTGAAGATTTAGCTCGCTTTGCACAGCCATAAGTTCTTTCTTGCATAACTGAACCCTGTCGGTGATATTTCCAAATGTAGTTGAATTCCACTTCTTAAGTGCTGCTTTGCACGCTTTTAGTTTTTGACATAGGATGTAAGGGGGAGAACCAAATACATTAATGTCCCAAGCTGACTTAATAACTTCGAGGAACTTTGGGTGAGAACTTCACATATTAAAAAATCTAAAAGGTTTCTTGACTCTGGGTAGTGCTTTATCTGCATGTATATGCATAATAGAGTGATCCGAAAATAACTTAGCACCGTACTCAAGAAGTGAATCTGGGAAAACTGCTAACCATTCCTGATTAATCAAACATCTGTCAAGTCGAGCCATAATTTTTCTTTCAGCAGTACTTTGATTGTTCCATGAGAACCAATCACCTACAGATTTCATGTCAGTCAATGCAGCAGTATATATACAATCATTAAAATGTTGAAGCTGACATTCGGAAAGCACTCTACCCCCCACTTTCTCATTTGTGTATCTGACAGTATTAAAGTCACCGAGAATAACCCAAGGTACTGTAGGATAACTATTTGAAATGCTAACCAGATCACGCCATAGAGCATTCCTGTCAGACATACTGTTAGATGCATAAATACCGGTAATATTGAATTGACATCCAGTCTGTTTATCCTCTGTCTTAAGATGAATGAATTGATTAGTTGCAGAAATAAACCAAGCAGTAACAAGGTTAGGATGCCATAAGACCCAAACCGTCATATTTTTTTCCGAAAGCGAGCTTGTACGACTTCTCATGGGCTAATAAGACGGGAAAGACAAGTATTTTGAATTTCCGAGACGGTGCACGAAAAACCGATCGAAACTCGACTCAGCGCAAAGTTTATGACCGTCGCATTTTTTCGTGATACCATGCTCATACGACTTAACATGGGCAAATACATCGTGAATGGCCAGTATTTTAAATTTCTGAGACGGTGCACGAAAAACGGATCGAAACTCGACACGCGCGTGACATCGCGCAAAGTTTTATGACCGTCGTATTTTTTTGCGAAAGCGTGCTTGTATGACTTTTTTTTTTGGTAAGTAAAGATAATGTATTTTGTAAAAGATTTGTACAAAGAAGCTTTGTCTACACAACCCATAGACTAAAGCCTGAAGTCTCTTAGTGTAGTCGAGAAGATTGTACCCCACCTAAAGAAGGTGAAATGGGCACACTTCATCAAACTCATTTCCAAGAGTAGCACAAGGAAGTTAATAAAAAATACAATAGCTAGACTGTTCTGGAGTACTTGTGGATACATCACAAAATATAAGCTTTGCCCCATAATACATTACAATCTTCATCATTATTCGTGTGATTATTAACTAATGAAAAAATTGAATCTTGTGAAAATCTCTTTCTCTCTTCTTGTTAGGTGCTCTATATTCAATTCTTGCTCCATGCATGATCCTGAGTCCTGAAGAATCTCTATCAGAATTTGAGCTTTGTTCATGTTGTGACACTCAAAAATTCTGCCACACCTCTCCTTCCAAATCCACCAAATAGCACATCTGAATATAATTCTTGCTAGTTGTGTAAGAGGACCCTTTCTTGAGAAGCCTTGCATTAGCCTTTCTAGTTCATGATGCAAGTTTGGCCGTAGTAGCCTTTGAAGATCAAATCGCTTCAAGATCTCTTCGCATATCCAAGATGAATAATCACAAGCAAAGTAGAGATGGTCAACACTTTCTTCCTTTTGCATACACAAAGAGCACCGATTTACAATATAAATACCTCTTCGCTGCATATTGTCCATCGTAGGAAGTTTGCCGAGAAGGGCCTGCCATGTACATAAGGAATGTCGCTGTGAGCATGGACTATCCCATGTCCAACTACTTGGGATCCACTTATTGTTTCGTCGTCTAATTTGGTTTCATGCAGATGTAGCACTAAATTTACCATTATCATGAAGCCAAATAAGCATATCTGAAGAGTTGTTCTTGATTGGAATAGCCCTAATAGTCGGCCAAAGTAATAACATGTCTGAGGAGGTAGGGTTAGGAAGACACCATGTACCATTGTTAATGAATTCAGAAACCTTCCAGTCTTTCGGAGCCCCCAGATCCTGTCGTACTCTATCACCAAATATCTGAAATATACTTTTCCCATTCACCCAAGGATCATACCACATATTAATATTGGTTCCAGAAGAAATCACATAAGAAATATTGTTACGTAGCCATCTCCTTGCCTTCAGAATTCCTTTCCAAGCAGCAGAATGCGATGTTTTTGCAGATACTTTCCAGATTGATTCCTTGGTAAGGTACCTAGCAAAAACCCATTGTGACCATAAAGAAGACTTGTTTTGTAAAATATCCCATGATTGCTTTACCATACAAGCTTTATTCCAATCTCTAATATGTCGAAGATTCAAGCCCCCTTCATCCTTCGGTTTGCAAATGTTATCCCAATTCACCATATGCATTGTCTTACCATCTGTGCCATTCCAAAAGAAGTTCATAAGTAATTTATCAATATCATTGAGAAGCCCGGCTGGTAGAAGGAATGCATGAGACCAATAAATAGAATAAGAGATCAACACTGATCGAATAAGTTCAAGTCATCCAGCTTTAGAAAGAAGCCTATTTTTCCAAGAGGAAATTATGTTCTTAATTTTTTGTAGGATAGGCTGACAGGAGACTTTGTTGATTCCAGTGGATATAAGTGGAAGACCCAAGTAAGGAACCGGTAAATTTCCTTCAGCAACTCCCAATGTTTGAGCAATATGATTCTTATTTTTAATGCAAGCACCAACGTATACTTTGCTCTTTGCATGGTTTAGCTTAAGACCAGAAACTATACCAAATTCATTAAGAATATCTGCCAGATTACTCACAGAAACTGGATCATCTCGAAGGAAGATAATAAGGTCATCAGCAAATGTTATGTGAGAGATAAACAGAACCATAATATGGTACCTTAATTTTGCCATTGGAAACAGCCTCTTCTAACATACAACTGAGTCCTTCCATTGCAATCGTAAAAAGATAAGGAGATAGTGGATCGCCTTGCCGAATGCCATTCTTACTCCCGAAGAAGCCAATAGGTGAACCATTAAAGAGAATCGAAAATTTTGGAGTTTCCAAGCAACATTGAATCCATTGAACCTGAGGGAAGCCCATATTATGGAGCATCATGTAAATAAATTGCCTATTGACTAAGTCAAAGGCCTTTCGTAAATCAGCTTTAAAACATATCTTTTTCCCTCTTGTTTTTGAGTGTAGATCCTTAACCAAATCATTAGCAAGCAGGACATTATGATGGATACTCCTCCCTTTAATAAAAGCAGCCTGATTAGGACTAATGACCTTATTCATGACCTTTTGTAGTCTATCTGCCAGTAACTTCGAGATAACCTTATAAATAAAGTTGCACAGTGAAATAGGACGGTAGTTCTCCAATGAATCGGCTCCATCATTTTTAGGCACTAAAGAAATAAAAGTGCAATTCATTTCTTTAAGAATATGACCTGAGGAGAAAAAATGTCGACAAGCTTTTATGACATCGTTGCCTACAATAGACCATGCAATTTGATAAAACTCAGCTGGAAATCCATCTGGACCAGGGCTTTTGTGCTTCGGGGACTTAAAAACAACTTTCACAATTTCATCATCCGTTATTGGGGCATTAAGATGAGAGAGGGCTTCAGAATCAAGTCGTCTTGTAGGCCCAACATGAATACTATTAGGCTGCTGCTCCTGATTGAGTAAGGAATAAAAAAATTGCTCGGTGTAATTTTTAACCTCATCCAAATCCTCAATGAGATTACCATCTATACCTTTGCATTTTTTGATACGATTAGTAGCCCTTCTGGTAGCAATAGCAGCATAGAAAAACTTCGTATTAGAATCCCCTAGAGTAAGCCAATGCTGTCGTGACTTCTGTTTCAAAAAGCATTCCTCCTGCTTCAAAGCTTGCATAAAGTTATTTCTAGCAGCAGCTTCTTTGTATATAAGATTCGCATCCAGAGGTTGAAGATTTAGCTCGCTTTGCACAGTCATAAGTTCTTTCTTGCATAACTGAACCCTGTTTGTGATATTTCCGAATGTAGTTGAATTCCACTTCTTAAGTGCTGCTTTGCATGCTTTTAGCTTTTGACATAGGATGTAAGGAGGAGAACCAAATACATTAATGTCCCAAGCTGACTTAATAACTTCGAGGAACTTAGGGTGAGAACTCCACATATTAAAAAATCTAAAAGGTTTCTTGACTCTGGGTAGTGCTTTATCTGCATGTATATGCATAATAGAGTGATCCGAAAATAACTTAGCACCGTACTCAAGAAGTGAATCTGGGAAAACTGCTAACCATTCCTGATTTATCAAACATCTGTCAAGTCGAGCCATAATTTTTCTATCAGCAGTACTTTGATTGTTCCATGAGAACCAATCACCTACAGATTTCATGTCAGTTAATGCAGCAGTATCTATACAATCATTAAAATGTTGAAGCTGACATTCGGAAAGCACTCTACCCCCCACTTTCTCATTTGTGTATCTGACAGTATTAAAGTCACCGAGAACAACCCAAGGTACTGTGGGATAACTATTTGCAATGCTAACCAGATCACGCCATAGAGCATTCCTGTCAGACATACTGTTAGATGCATAGATACCGGTAATATTGAATTGACATCCAGTCTGTTTATCCTCTGCCTAAAGATGAATGAATTGATTAGTAGCAGAAATAAACCAAACAGTAACAAGGTTAGGATGCCATACGACCCAAACTCGACCATAAGTATCCTGAGAATCATTAGTAAAAAGTTCTGCCTCAGGCCATATTAAATTCTTCTGAACTCGAACACGATGGGTTTTAATTTTTGTTTCCACAAGAATCACAATATCACATGCAGCAGATCGGATTATTCTATTGAGCTCCCGACATTTCTCAGTCTTATTAAGTCCACGAACATTCCAACAGATTATTTTCATCAATACTAGATAGAAGGAAGAGCATGCGATTTTGGGAGGACACTACCATCCTTTTTCTTATCCTTTGATTTTACATGGTCCTCCCGCATAATATCTTTACCCTTTAATCCTTTATTCCTATATTTATCCACCTCATCCATAGCTTGCAAATGTTTAAACTTTTGCGTACCTTGAGGCAAGGAGTCCTGAATAGTGGGATGTGTCGAAGAGCGATGAGTTTGGTGAGTTGCAATGTCTTTGTTCCCAAGAGGTTGTTAAAATGAAATTTCCTGATTATCTGAAGGAATGATTCGTGACGGCGAGGTTGTTATTGGGGAGTGAGAACCATGGGAAGCTCCTGCAGTGAAAGTCTCTGATATAATAGGAAAAGATGAAAGTCCTGACTTGTCTTTCTCCTGTTCGTGTCGCTGCCCCAACGAGTCAGAGTGCTCATTCATCTTCTCCGCCATCATCTCTATTGGCACTGGAGTATCAGTGCTTGGTTTAGTGGTAATGACCCCATTATGTGGCTCTTGGCGTGGTCGGTAGACCTGTGTGATTTTTTGTGAAGGCTGTTGGCAAGCACCATTTACATGTCCAAAAGATAGACAAACCTTGCATCGTTGTGGTTTCCAAGAATATGAGACTTTCACCTTTCGAGTGCTCTCATCAAGATCACGGTAAGAAACTTCATTCGGTAGTTCCTCATCAGAAGAAACCATTACACAAGCTCTGGCAAAGGTCAATCTCGTTTGCGAAGCTGTTGCCTTATCAATATACAATGGTTGTCCCAAGGTGCTGCAAAGCTTTGCAATAAAACGACGACCCCAGAGATGTAGTGGAAGTCCATGGAAAGAAACCCATTTTGGGATAGATTGTAGACTATCTAACTCCAATCTCACATCAGGTGCCCAGCGTCGTAGTATCATTGGATGACCACGGATAGTCCAGAATCCTTCAAGGACCCGTTGTAAATCTTCTTCAGAATAAAGCTTGCATACAAAGAATCCGGTCTCCAACATATGAAGATCAAATGTTGATATTCCCCATCGAGTTCTGATATATGAGGATAATGGAAAAAATGATGTTCTTAGTCCAACAACGTAGCCCACAATTGCCATGGACCATGTCTCAATTAGTTCGTCAGAATCAATAGCCTCATACACAGCAATCTTCTGATCAGCCTGTACTTCTGGAGCAAAAAAGTCCAGTCGAAGATCCGGACTACCCACTGGAGCCTTGAAGAGGCTACTCCAAGGCCGAGGATCTCGGGAAATAGGAGCAGGAGGTCGTGATCTAGATCGTGAATGACCTCGGGCCTGGTTCATTGAAGGAGCATCCCGTCGAGAAGAAGAATTCAGCGGTGGAACATCCTGGTGTGAAACCGGCCTAAGCTGCTGGGGAGGAACCAGCGGCTGTTGGAGAGGAGCAACCCCCTCCCGCTGTGAAGTAACCAGCGGTTGAGGAGCAACCCTCTCCCGTTGTTGCTGGAGAGGGGCGTTCCGCTGGGAAGCAACCAGCGCAGGCCGCTGGGAAGAAGCCAGCGGAGGAGCATCCCGCTGGAACAGAGGATGCGAAGCAGAGTCGCTCGCATCCATGGCGTCGCTCGCCCTAGAGACCGCCAGCCTCCTAGGGAAGAGGAAGCCACCACCCTTCCAACACTAAGGTCGCAGCCCTCGCCCTTTCCACGCCGATTGCAGAAGCAGCCATCGCCCTTGGAGTTGCCGCAGGAAGAGCGGCAGTGAACCCAGCCCCAATCGCAGCGCAGCCTCCACCGTTTCTCGCCCTAGAGTCCGTCCCGCTCCTAGGGGAGAAGAGCCGCCGCCCTTCCACGCCTGAAATCGCCGATTCCCCGCCTGGAATCGCTGATCGCAAGAGCGACCGCCGGCCTTCCTTCGCCGCGGAGCGATCGTAGAGGAGAAATCGCCCAAGGGAGCAATCGCCCTCCGCTGCCCACTCTTCGGTAAGAGATGAGGTTGCCGTCCCCAGCGTCGATCGCAAGCGCAAGCCCAAGCAGAGCAGAGCACTCACGCACGCACGCAAGGGAACGCAGGCCCATTCCCACCCATTCCCAACCGTAGGCCCTAGCCGTTTCTCTCTCTCTCTCTCACGCAAGTCTTTCGTGAAGTCGTACAAGCTTCTCATGTGCTAATAAGACGGGAAAGACCAGTATTTTGAATTTTCGAGACGGTGCACAAAAAACCGATCGAATCTTGACTCTGCGCAAAGTTTATGATCGTCGCGTTTTTTCATGAAATTATGCTCATACGACTTACCATGGGCTAATACATCATGAATGGCCAGTCTTTTGAATTTCCGAGACTGTCACGAAAAACCGATCGAAACTCGACTCGCGCGCGACTTCGCGCAAAGTTTATGACCGTCGTATTTTTTTGCGAAAGCGTGCCTGTACGACTTCTCATGGGCTAATAAGATGGGAAAGACAAGTATTTTGAATTTCCGAGACGGTGCACGAAAAACCGATCGAAACTCGACTCACGCGCGACTTCGCGCAAAGTTTTTGACCATCGTATTTTTTTGCGAAAGCGTGCTTGTATGACTTCTCATGGGCTAATAAGGCGGGAAAGACAAGTATTTTGAATTTCCGAGACGGTGCACGAAAAACCGATCGAATCTCGACTCTGCGCAAAGTTTATGACCGTTGCGTTTTTTCGTGAAACCATGCTCATACGACTTACCATGGGCTAATACATCGTGAATGGCCAGTATTTTGAATTTCCGAGACGGTGCACGAAAAACCGATCGAAACTCGACTCGCGCGCGACTTCGCGCAAAGTTTATGACCGTCGTATTTTTTTGCGAAAGCGTGCCTGTACGACTTCTCATGGGCTAATAAGACGGGAAAGACCAGTATTTTGAATTTCCGAGACGGTGCACGAAAAACCGATCGAATCTCGACTCTGCGCAAAGTTTATGACCGTCGCGTTTTTTCGTGAAACCATGCTCATACGACTTACCATGGGCTAATACATCGTAAATGGCAAGTATTTTGAATTTCCGAGACGGTGCACGAAAAACCGATAGAAACTCGACTCGCGCGCGACTTCGCGCAAAGTTTATGACCGTCGTATTTTTTTGCGAAAGCGTGCTTGTACTACTTCTCATGGGCTAATAAGATGGGAAAGACCAGTATTTTGAATTTCCGAGACGGTTCACGAAAAACCGATAGAATCTCGACTCTGCGCAAAGTTTATGACCGTCGCGTTTTTTCGTGAAATCATGCTCATACGACTTACCTTGGGCTAATACATCATGAATGGCCAGTATTTGGAATTTTCGAGACGGTGCATGAAAAACCGATCGAAACTAGACTCACGCGCGACTTCACGCAAATTTATGACCGTCATATTTTTTTGCGAAAGCGTGCCTGTACGACTTCTCATGGGATAATAATATGGGAAAGACAAGTATTTTGAATTTCCGAGACAGTGCACGAAAAACCGATCGAAATTCGACACGCGCGCGACTTCGCGCAAAGTTTATGACCGTCGTATTTTTTTGCGAAAGCGTGCCTCTATGACTTCTCATGGGATAATAAGACGGGAAAGACAAGTATTTTGAATTTTCGAGACGGTGCACGAAAAACCGATCGAAACTCGATTAGCGCGTGACTTCGCGCAAAGTTTTTGACCGTCGTATTTTTTTGCGAAAGCGTGCTTGTACGACTTCTCATGGGCTAATAAGACGGGAAAGACCAGTATTTTGAATTTCCGACACGGTGCACGAAAAACCGATCGAATCTCGACTCTGCACAAAGTTTATGACCGTCGCATTTTTTCGTGAAACCATGCTCATACGACTTACCATGGGCTAATACATCGTGAATGGCCAGTATTTTGAATTCCCGAGACGGTGCACGAAAAACTGATCGAAACTCGACTCGCGTGCGACTTCGCGCAAAGTTTGTGACCGTCGTATTTTTTACGAAAGCGTGCCTGTACGACTTCTCATGGGCTGATAAGACGGGAAAGACCAGTATTTTGAATTTCCGAGACGGTGCACGAAAAACCGATCGAATCTCGACTCTGCGCAAAGTTTATGACCGTCACGTTTTTTCGTGAAACCATGCTCATACGACTTACCATGGGCTAATACATTATCAATGGCCAGTATTTTGAATTTTCGTGACGGTGCACATTAAACCGATCGAAACTTGACTCGCGCGCGACTTCGCTCAAAGTTTATGACCATCGTATTTTTTTGCGAAAGCGTGCTTCTACTACTTCTCATGGGCTAATAAGACGGGAAAGACCAGTATTTTGAATTTCCGAGACGGTGCACGAAAAACCGATCGAATCTCGTCTCTGCGCAATGTTTATAACCGTCGCGTTTTTTCGTGAAATCATGCTCATATGACTTACCATGGGCTAATACATCGTGAATGGTCAGTATTTTGAATTTCCGAGACGGTGCACGAAAAACCGATCGAAACTCGACTCGCGCGCGACTTCGCGCAAAGTTTTTGACTATCGTATTTTTTTGCGAAAGCGTGCTTGTACGACTTCTCATGGGCTAATAAGACGGGAAAGACCAGTATTTTGAATTTCCGAGACGGTGCACGAAAAACAGATCGAAACTCAACTCGCGCGCGACTTCGCGTAAAGTTTTTGACCGTCGTATTTTTTTGCGAAAGCGTGCCTCTACGACTTCAAATGGGCTAATAAGATGGGAAAGACAAGTATTTTGAATTTCCGAGACGGTGCATGAAAAACCGATCGAAACTCGACTCGCGCGCGACTTCACGCAAAGTTTTTAACCGTCGTATTTTTTTGCGACAACGTGCTTGTACGACTTCTCATGGGCTAATAAGACGGGAAAGACCAGTATTTTGAATTTCTGAGACGGTACACGAAAAACCGATCGAATCTCGACTCTGCGCAAAGTTTATGACCGTCACGTTTTCTCGTGAAATCATGCTCATACGACATACCATGGGCTAATACATCGTGAATGGCCAGTATTTTGAATTTCCGAGACGGTGCACGAAAAACCGATCGAAACTCGATTCGCGCGCGACTTCGCGCAAAGTTTATGACCGTCGTATTTTTTTGCGAAAGCGTGCCTGTACGACTTCTCATGGGCTAATAAGACGGGAAAGACAAGTATTTTGAATTTCCGAGACGGTGCACGAAAAACCGATCGAAACTCGACACGCGCGCGACTTCGCGCAAAGTTTATGACCGTCGTATTTTTTTGCGAAAGCGTGCCTCTACGACTTCTCATGGGATAATAAGACGGGAAAGACAAGTATTTTGAATTTTCGAGACGGTGCACGAAAAACGGATCGAAACTCGATTAGCGCGTGACTTCGCGCAAAGTTTTTGACCGTCGTATTTTTTTGCGAAAGCGTGCTTGTACGACTTCTCACGGGCTAATAAGACGGGAAAGACCAGTATTTTGAATTTCCGAGACGGTGCACGAATAACCGATCGAATCTCGACTCTGCACAAAGTTTATGACCGTCGCGTTTTTTCGTGAAACCATGCTCATACGACTTACCATGGGCTAATACATCGTGAATGGCCTGTATTTTGAATTCCCGAGACGGTGCACGAAAAACCGATCGAAACTCGACTCGCGCGCGACTTCGCGCAAAGTTTATGACCGTCATATTTTTTTGCGAAAGCGTGCCTGTACGACTTCTCATGGGCTAATAAGACTGGAAAGACCAGTATTTTGAATTTCCGAGACGGTGCACGAAAAACCGATCGAATCTCGACTCTGCGCAAAATTTACGACCGTCGCGTTTTTTCGTGAAACCATGCTCATACGACTTACCATGGGCTAATACATTGTGAATGGCCAGTATTTTAAATTTTCGTGACGGTGCACAAAAAACCGATCGAAACTTGACTCGCGCGCGACTTCGCGCAAAGTTTATGACCGTCGTATTTTTTTGCGAAAGCGTGCTTGTACTACTTCTCATGGGCTAATAAGACGGGAAAGACCAGTATTTTGAATTTCCGAGACGGTGCACGAAAAACCGATCGAATCTCGACTCTGCAGAAAGTTTATGACCGTCGCGTTTTTTCGTGAAACCATGCTCATACGACTTACCATGGGCTAATACATCGTGAATGGCCAGTATTTTGAATTCCCGAGACGGTGCACGAAAAACCGATCGAAACTCGACTCGCGCGCGACTTCGCGCAAAGTTTGTGACAGTCATATTTTTTTGCGAAAGCGTGACTGTACGACTTCTCATGGGCTAATAAGACGGGAAAGACCAGTATTTTGAATTTCCGAGACGGTGCACGAAAAACCGATCGAATCTCGACTCTGCACAAAGTTTATGACCATCGCGTTTTTTCGTGAAACCATGCTCATACGACTTACCATGCATCGTGAATGGCCAGTATTTTGAATTCCCGAGACGGTGCACGAAAAACCGATCGAAACTCGACTCGCGCGCGACTTCGCGCAAAGTTTGTGACCGTCATATTTTTTGCGAAAGCGTGCCTGCACGATTTCTCATGGGCTAATAAGACGGGAAAGACCAGTATTTTGAATTTCCGAGACGGTGCACGAAAAACCGATCGAATCTCGACTCTGCGCAAAGTTTATGACCGTCGCGTTTTTTCGTGAAACCATGCTCATACGACTTACCATGGGCTAATACATTGTGAATGGCCAGTATTTTGAATTTCCGTGACGGTGCACAAAAAACCGATCGAAACTTGACTCGCGCGCGACTTCGCGCAAAGTTTCTGACCGTCGTATTTTTTTGCGAAAGCGTGCTTGTACTACTTCTCATGGGCTAATAAGACGGGAAAGACCAGTATTTTGAATTTCCGAGACGGTGCACGAAAAACCGATCGAATCTCGACTCTGCGCAAAGTTTCTGACCGTCGCATTTTTTCGTGAAATCATGCTCATACGACTTACCATGGGCTAATACATCGTGAATGGCCAGTATTTTGAATTTCCGAGACGGTGCACGAAAAACCGATCGAAACTCGACTCGCGCGCGACTTCGCGCAAAGTTTTTGACTGCCGTATTTTTTTGCGAAAGCGTGCTTGTACGACTTCTCATGGGCTAATAAGACGGGAAAGACCAGTATTTTGAATTTCCGAGACGGTGCACGAAAACCCGATCGAAACTCGACTCGCGCGCGACTTCGCGCAAAGTTTTTGACCGTCGTATTTTTTTGCGAAAGCGTGCCTGTACGACTTCTAATGGGCTAATAAGACGGGAAAGACAAGTATTTTGAATTTTCGAGACGGTGCACGAAAAACCGATCGAAACTCGACTCGCGCGCGACTTCACGCAAAGTTTTTGACCGTCGTATTTTTTTGCGACAGCGTGCTTGTACGACTTCTCATGGGCTAATAAGACGGGAAAGTCCAGTATTTTGAATTTCCGAGACGGTGCACGAAAAACCGATCGAATCTCGACTCTGCGCAAAGTTTATGACCGTCACGTTTTCTCGTGAAATCATGCTCATACGACTTACCATGGGCTAATACATCGTGAATGGCCAGTAATTTGAATTTCCGAGAGGGTGCACGAAAAACCGATCGAAACTCGACACGCGCGCGACTTCGCGCAAAGTTTATGACCGTCGTATTTTTTTGCGAAAGCGTGCCTCTACGACTTCTCATGGGATAATAAGACGGGAAAGACAAGTATTTTGAATTTTCGAGACGGTGCACGAAAAACCAATCGAAACTCGATTAGCGCGTGACTTCGCGCAAAGTTTTTGACCGTCATATTTTTTTGTGAAAACGTGCTTGTACGACTTCTCACGGGCTAATAAGACGGGAAAGACCAGTATTTTGAATTTCCGAGACGGTGCACGAAAAACCGATTGAATCTCGACTCTGCGCAAAGTTTATGACCGTCGCGTTTTTTCGTGAAACCATGCTCATACGACTTACCATGGGCTAATACATTGTGAATGGCCAGTATTTTGAATTTCCGTGACGGTGCAAAAAAAACCGATCGAAACTTGACTCGCGCGCGACTTCGCGCAAAGTTTATGACCGTCGTATTTTTTTGCGAAAGCGTGCTTGTACTACTTCTCATGGGCTAATAAGACGGGAAAGACCAGTATTTTGAATTTCCGAGACGGTGCACGAAAAACCGATCGAATCTCGACTCTGCGCAAAGTTTCTGACCGTCGCATTTTTTCGTGAAATCATGCTCATACGACTTACCATGGGCTAATACATCGTGAATGGCCAGTATTTTGAATTTTCGAGACGGTGCACGAAAAACCGATCGAAACTCGACTCGCGCGCGACTTCGCGAATAGTTTTTGACTGCCGTATTTTGTTGCGAAAGCGTGCTTGTACGACTTCTCATGGGCTAATAAGACGGGAAAGACCAGTATTTTGAATTTCCGAGACGGTGCACGAAAACCCGATCGAAACTCGACTCGCGCGCGACTTCGCGTAAAGTTTTTGACCGTCGTATTTTTTTGCGAAAGCGTGCCTGTACGACTTCTAATGGGCTAATAATACGGGAAAGACAAGTATTTTGAATTTCCGAGATGACCGTCGGGATTGGTGAAAGCGTGAGGAGGAGAGAGAGAGGAGGAGAGACGGTGCACGCATCGGCTTGGGAATGGGGGGGAATGGGCCTGCGTTCCCTTGCGTGCGTGCGTGAGTGCTCTGCTCTGCTTGGGCTTGCGCTTGCCCTTGCGATCGACGCTGGGGACGGCAACCTCTTCCCTTGCGCTTGTGCTTGCGATTGCTCCCTTGGGCGATTTCTCCTCTACGATCACTCCGCGGCGAGTGGAAGGCCGGCGGTCGCTCCTGCGATCAGCGATTCCAGGCCGGGAATCGGCGACTTCAGGCGTGGAAGGGCGGCGGCTCTTCTCCCCTAGGCGCGGGACGGACTCTAGGGCAAGAAACGGTGGAAGCTGCGCTGCGATTGGGGCTGGGTTCACTGCCGCTTCCTGCGGCAACTCCAGCGTGGAAAGGGCGACGGCTGCTTCTGCAATCGGCGTGGAAGGGGCGACGGCTGGTGTGGGCAGGGTGGTGGCTTCCTCTCCCCTAGGCGGCTGGCGGCTAGGGCGAGCGACGCCATGGATGCGAGCGGCCGGACGCGGCACTCTGCTTCGCATCCTCTGTTCCAGCGGGATGCTCCTCCGCTGGCTTCTTCCCAGCGGCTGATTGCTTCACAGCAGAACGCCCCTCTCCAGCAGTCACAGCGGGAGAGGGTTGCTCCTCATCCGCTGGTTACTTCACCGCGGGAGGGGGTTGCTCCTCTCCAACAGCCGCTGGTTCCTCCCCAGCAGCTTAGGCCGGTTTCACACCAGGATGTTCCACCGCTGATTTCTTCTTCTCGACGGGATGCTCCTTCAATGAACCAGGCCCGAGGTCGTTCACGATCTAGATCACGACCTCCAGCTCCTATTTCCCGAGATCCGAAGCCTTGGAGTAGCCTCTTCAAGGCTCCAGTGGGTAGTCCGGATCTTCGACTGGACTTTTTTGCTCCAGAAGTACAGGCTGACCAGAAGATTGCTGTGTATGAGGCTATTGATTCCGACGAACTAATTGAGACATGGTCAATGGCAATTGTGGGCTACGTTGTTGGACTAAGAACATCCTTTTTCCCACTATCCTCATACATCAGAACTCGATGGGGAATATCAACATTTGATCTTCATATGTTGGAGACCGGATTCTTTGTATGCAGGCTTTATTCGGAAGAAGATTTACAACGGGTCCTTGAAGGATTTTGGACTATCCGTGGTCATCCAATGATACTACGACGCTGGGCACCTGATGTGAGATTGGAGTTAGACAGTCTACAGTCTATCCCAATATGGGTTTCTTTTCATGGACTTCCACTACATCTCTGGGGTCGTCGTTTTATTGCAAAGCTTTGCAGCACCCTGGGACAACCATTGTATCTTGATAAGGCAACAGCTTCGCAAACGAGATTGACCTTTGCCAGAGCTTGTGTAATGGTTTCTTCTGATGAGGAACTGCCGAATGATGTTTCTTACCGTGATCTTGATGGGAGCACCCGAAAGGTGAAAGTCTCATATTCTTGGAAGCCACAACGATGCAAGGTTTGTCTATCTTTTGGACATGTAAATGGTGCCTGCCAACAGCCTTCACAAAAAATCACACAGGTCTACCGACCACGCCAAGAGCCACAGAATGGGGTCACTACCACTAATCCAAGCACTGATACTCCAGTGCCAACAGTGGTGATGGCGGAGAAGATGATTGAACACTCTGACTCGTTGGGGCAGCGACACGAACAAGAGAAAGACAAGTCAGGACTTCCATCTTTACCTATTATATCAGAGAATTTCACTGCAGGAGCTTCCCAAGGTTCTCACTCCCCAATAACAACCTCGCCTTCACGAATCACTCCTTCAGATAATCAGGAAATTTCATTTCAACAACCTCTTGGGAACCAAGACATTGCAACTCACCAAACTCATCGCTCTTCGACACATCCCGCTATTCAGGACTCCTTGCCTCAAGGTACGCAAAAATTTAAACATTTGCAAGCTGTGGATGAGGTGGATAAATATAGGAATAAAGGATTAAAGGGTAAAGATATTATGCGAGAGGACCATGCAAAATCAAAGGATAAGAAAAAGGATGGTAGTGTCCTCCCAAAATCGCATGCTGGCCTTCTATCTAGTATTGATGAAAATAAGCTGTTGGAATGTTCGTGGACTTAATAAGACTGAGAAATGTCGGGAGCTCAATAGAATAATCCGATCTGCTGCATGTGACATTGTCATTCTTGTGGAAACAAAAATTAAACCTCATCGTGTTCAAGTTCAGAAGAATTTAATATGGCCTGAGGCAGAACTTTTTACTAATGATTCTCAGGATACTTATGGTCGAGTTTGGGTCTTATGGCATCCTAATCTTGTTACTGCTTGGTTTATTTCTGCTACTAATCAATTCATTCATCTTAAGGCAGAGGATAAACAGACTGGATGTCAATTCAATATTACCGGTATTTATGCATCTAACAGTATGTCTGACAGGAATGCTCTATGGCGTGATCTGGTTAGCATTTCAAATAGTTATCCTACAGTACCTTGGGTTGTTCTCGGTGACTTTAATACTGTCAGATACACAAATGAGAAAGTGGGGGGTAGAGTGCTTTCCGAATGTCAGCTTCAACATTTTAATGATTGTATAGATACTGCTGCATTGACTGACATGAAATCTGTAGGTGATTGGTTCTCATGGAACAATCAAAGTACTGCTGAAAGAAAAATTATGGCTCGACTTGACAGATGTTTGATAAATCAGGAATGGTTAGCAGTTTTTCCAGATTCACTTCTTGAGTACGGTGCTAAGTTATTTTCGGATCACTCTATTATGCATATACATGCAGATAAAGCACTACCAAGAGTCAAGAAACCTTTTAGATTTTTTAATATGTGGAGTTCTCACCCTAAGTTCCTCGAAGTTATTAAGTCAGCTTGGGACATTAATGTATTTGGTTCTCCCCCTTACATCCTATGTCAAAAACTAAAAGCATGCAAAGCAGCACTGAAGAAGTGGAATTCAACTACATTTGGAAATATCAACGACAGAGTTCAGTTATGCAAGAAAGAACTTATGGCTGTGCAAAGCGAGCTAAATCTTCAACCTCTGGATGCGAATCTTATATACAAAGAGGCTGCTGCTAGAAATAACTTTATGCAAGCTTTGAAGCAGGAGGAATGCTTTTTGAAACAGAAGTCACGACAGCATTGGCTTACTCTAGGGGATTCTAATACGAAGTTTTTCTATGCTGCTATTGCTACCAGAAGGGCTACTAATCGCATCAAAAAATGCAAAGGTATAGATGGTAATCTCATTGAGGATCTGGATGAGGTTAAAAATTACACCGAGCAATTTTTTTATTCCTTACTCAATCAGGAACAGCAGCCTAATAGTATTCATGTTGGGCCTACAAGACGACTTGATTCTGAAGCCCTCTCTCATCTTAATGCCCCAATAACGGATGATGAAATTGTGAAAGTTGTTTTTAAGTCCCCGAAGCACAAAAGCCCTGGTCCAGATGGATTTCCAGCTGAGTTTTATCAAATTGCATGGGCTATTGTAGGCAACGATGTCATAAAAGCTTGTCGACATTTTTTCTCCTCAGGTCACATTCTGAAAGAAATGAATTGCACTTTTATTTCTTTAGTGCCTAAAAATGATGGAGCCGATTCATTGGAGAACTACCGTCCTATTTCATTGTGCAACTTTATTTATAAGGTTATCTCTAAGTTGCTGGCAGATAGACTACAAAAGGTCATGAATAAGGTCATTAGTCCTAATCAGGCTGCTTTTCTTAAAGGGAGGAGTATTCATCATAATGTCCTGCTTGCTAATGATTTGGTTAAGGATCTACATTCTAAAACAAGAGGGAAAAAGATCTGTTTTAAAGCTGATTTACGAAAGGCCTTTGACTCAGTCAATAGGGATTTTATTTACATGATGCTCCATAATATGGGCTTCCCTCAGCACTGGGTTAAATGGATTCAATGTTGCTTGGAAACTCCAAAATTTTCAATTCTCTTTAATGGTTCACCTATTGGCTTCTTTGGGAGTAAGAATGGCATTCGGCAAGGTGATCCACTATCTCCTTATCTTTTTACCATTGCAATGGAAGGGCTCAGTTGTATGTTAGAAGAGGCTGTTTCCAATGGCAAAATTAAGGTACCACATTATGGTTCTGTTTATATCTCTCACATAACATTTGCCGACGACCTTATTATCTTCCTTCGAGATGATCCAGTTTCTGTGAGTAATCTGGCAGATATTCTTAATGAATTTGGTAAAGTTTCTGGTCTTAAGCTAAACCATGCAAAGAGCAAAGTATATGTGGGTGCTTGCATTGACAATAAGGATCATATTGCTCAAACATTGGGAGTTGCTGGAGGAAATTTACCGGTTCCTTACTTGGGTCTCCCACTTATATCCACTGGAATCAACAAAGCCTCCTGTCAGCCTATCATACAAAAAATTAAGAACAGAATTTCCTCTTGGAAAAATAGGCTTCTTTCTAAAGCTGGACGACTTGAACTTATTCGATCTGTGTTGACCTCTTATTCTATTTATTGGTCTCATGCATTCCTTCTACCAGCCGGGCTTCTCCATGATATTGATAAATTACTTATGAACTTCTTTTGGAATGGCACAGATGGTAAGGCAATGCACATGGTGAATTGGGACAGCATTTGCAAACCGAAGGATGAAGGGGGGCTGAATCTTCGACATATTAGAGATTGGAATAAAGCTTGTATGGTAAAGCAATTATGGGATATTTTACAAAACAAGTCTTCCTTATGGTCACAATGGGTTTTTGCTAGGTACCTTACCAAGGAATCAATCTGGGAAGTATCTGCAAAAACATCTCATTCTGCTGCTTGGAAAGGAATTCTAAAGGCAAGGAGATGGCTACGTAACAATATTTCTTATGTGATTTCTTCTGGAACCAATATTAATATGTGGTATGATCCTTGGGTGAATGGGAAAAGCATATTTCAGATATTTGGTGATAGAGTACGACAGGATCTGGGGGCTCCCAAAGACTGGAAGGTTTCTGAATTCATTAACAATGGTACTTGGTGTCTTCCCAACCCTACCTCCCCTGACATGTTATTACTTTGGCCGACTATTAGGGCTATTACAATCAAGAACAACTCTTCAGATATGCTTATTTGGCTTCATGATAACGGTAAATTTAGTGCTACATCTGCATGGAACCAAATTAGACGACGAAACAACAAGTGGATCCAAAGTAGTTGGACATGGGATAGTCCATGCTCACAGCGACATTCCTTATGTACATGGCAGGCCCTTCTCGGCAAACTTCCTACGATGGACAATATGCAGCGAAGAGGTATTTATATTGTAAATCGGTGCTCTTTGTGTATGCAAAATGAAGAAAGTGTTGACCATCTCTACTTTGCTTGTGATTATTCATCTTGGATATGGAAGGAGATCTTGAAGAGATTTGATTTTCAAAGGCTACCACGGCCAAACTTGCATCATGAATTAGAAATGCTTATGCAAAGCTTCTCAAGAAAGGGGCCTCTTACACAACTAGCACGAATTATATTCAGATGTGCTATTTGGTGGATTTGGAAGGAGAGGTGTGGCAGAATTTTTGAGTGTCACAACATGAACAAAGCTCAAATTCTGATAGAGATTCTTCAGGACTCACGATCATGTATGGAGCAAGAATTGAATACAGAGCACCTAACAAGAAGAGAGAAAGATATTTTCACAAGATTCAATTTTTCTATTCGTCAAGAATCACTCGAATAATGATGAAGATTGTAATGTATTATATGGGGCAAAGCTTATATTTTGTGATGTATCCACAAGTAGTCCAGAACAGTCTAGCTATTGCATTTTATTATTTATTAACTTCCTTAAGCTACTCTTGGAGATGAGTTTGATGAAGCGTGCTCATTTCACCTTCTTTAGGTGGGGTGCAATCTTCTCGACTACACTAAGAGACTTCAGGCTTTAGTCTACGGCTTGTGTAGACAAAGCTTCTTTGTACAAATCTTTTACAAAATACAATATCTTTACTTACCAAAAAAAAAAAAAGTTAATAAAAAAAGCAATAGCTAGACTGTTCTGGAGTACTTGTGGATACATCACAAAATATAAGCTTTGCCCCATAATACATTACAATCTTCATCATTATTCGAGTGATTATTGACTAATGAAAAAATTGAATCTTGTGAAAATCTATTTCTCTCTTCTTGTTAGGTGCTCTATATTCAATTCTTGCTCCATGCATGATCGTGAGTCCTGAAGAATCTCTATCAGAATTTGAGTTTTGTTCATGTTGTGACACTCAAAAATTCTGCCACACCTCTCCTTCCAAATCCACCAAATAGCACATCTGAATATAATTCTTGCTAGTTGTGTAAGAGGACCCTTTCTTGAGAAGCCTTGCATTAGCCTTTCTAGTTCATGATGCAAGTTTGGCCGTGGTAGCCTTTGAAGATCAAATCGCTTCAAGATCTCCTTCCATATCCAAGATGAATAATCACAAGCAAAGTAGAGATGGTCAACACTTTCTTCCTTTTGCATACATAAAGAGCACCGATTTACAATATAAATACCTCTTCGCTGCATATTGTCCATCGTAGGAAGTTTGCCGAGAAGGGCCTGCCATGTACATAAGGAATGTCGCTGTGAGAATGGACTATCCCATGTCCAACTACTTGGGATCCACTTGTTGTTTCGTCGTCTAATTTGGTTCCATGCAGATGTAGCACTAAATTTACCATTATCATGAAGCCAAATAAGCATATCTGAAGAGTTGTTCTTGATTGGAATAGCCCTAATAGTCGGCCAAAGTAATAACATGTCTGGGGAGGTAGGGTTGGGAAGACACCATGTACCATTGTTAATGAATTTAGAAACCTTCCAGTCTTTGGGAGCCCCCAGATCCTGTCGTACTCTATCACCAAATATCTGAAATATACTTTTCCCATTCACCCAAGGATCATACCACATATTAATATTGGTTCCAGAAGAAATCACATAAGAAATATTGTTACGTAGCCATCTCCTTGCCTTCAGAATTCCTTTCCAAGCAGCAGAATGAGATGTTTTTGCAGATGCTTCACAGATTGATTCCTTGGTAAGGTACCTAGCAAAAACCCATTGTGACCATAAAGAAGACTTGTTTTGTAAAATATCCCATAATTGCTTTACCATACAAGCTTTATTCCAATCTCTAATATGTCGAAGATTCAAGCCCCCTTCATCCTTCGGTTTGTAAATGTTGTCCCAATTCACCATATGCATTGCCTTACCATCTGTGTCATTCCAAAAGAAGTTCATAAGTAATTTATCAATATCATTGAGAAGCCCGGCTGGTAGAAGGAATGCATGAGACCAATAAATAGAATAAGAGATCAACACTGATCGAATAAGTTCAAGTCGTCCAGCTTTAGAAAGAAGCCTATTTTTCCAAGAGGAAATTATGTTCTTAATTTTTTGTAGGATAGGCTGACAGGAGACTTTGTTGATTCCAGTGGATATAAGTGGAAGACCCAAGTAAGGAACCGGTAAATTTTCTTCAGCAACTCCCAATGTTTGAGCAATATGATCCTTATTTTCAATGCAAGCACCCACGTATACTTTGCCCTTTGCATGGTTTAGCTTAAGACCAGAAATTATACCAAATTCATTAAGAATATCTGCCAGATTACTCACAGAAACTGGATCATCTCGAAGGAAGATAATAAGGTCATCAACAAATGTTATGTGAGAGATATAAACAGAACCATAATATGGTACCTTAATTTTGCCATTGGAAACAGCCTCTTCTAACATACAACTGAGCCCTTCCATTGCAATCGTAAAAAGATAAGGAGATAGTGGATCGCCTTGCCGAATGCCATTCTTACTCCCGAAGAAGCCAATAGGTGAACCATTAAAGAGAATCGAAAATTTTGGAGTTTCCAAGCAACATTGAATCCATTGAACCCAGTGCTGAGGGAAGCCCATATTATGGAGCATCATGTAAATAAAATGCCTATTGACTAAGTCAAAGGCCTTTCGTAAATCAGCTTTAAAACAGATCTTTTTTCCTCTTATTTTTGAGTGTAGATACTTAACCAAATCATTAGCAAGCAGGACATTATGATGGATACTCCTCCCTTTAATAAAAGCAGCCTGATTAGGACTAATGACCTTATTCATGACCTTTTGTAGTCTATCTGCCAGTAACTTCGAGATAACCTTATAAATAAAGTTGCACTGTGAAATAGGACGGTAGTTCTCCAATGAATCGGCTCCATCATTTTTAGGCACTAATGAAATAAAAGTGCAATTCATTTCTTTAAGAATATGACCTGAGGAGAAAAAATGTCGACAAGCTTTTATGACATCGTTGCCTACAATAGACCATGCAATTTGATAAAACTCAGCTGGAAATCCGTCTGGACCAGGGCTTTTGTGCTTCGGGGACTTAAAAACAACTTTCACAATTTCATCATCCGTTATTGGGGCATTAAGATGAGAGAGAGCTTCAGAATCAAGTCGTCTTGTAGGCCCAACATGAATACTATTAGGCTGCTGCTCCTGATTGAGTAAGGAATAAAAAAATTGCTCGGTGTAATTTTTAACCTCATCCAAATCCTCAATGAGATTACCATCTATACCTTTGCATTTTTTGATACGATTAGTAGCCCTTCTGGTAGCAATAGCAGCATAGAAAAACTTCGTATTACAATCCCCTAGAGTAAGCCAATGCTGTCGTGACTTCTGTTTCAAAAAGCATTCCTCCTGCTTCAAAGCTTGCATAAAATTATTTCTAGCAGTAGCCTCTTTGTATATAAGATTCGCATCCAGAGGTTGATGATTTAGCTCGCTTTGCACAGTCATAAGTTCTTTCTTGCATAACTGAACCCTGTTGGTGATATTTCCGAATGTAGTTGAATTCCACTTCTTAAGTGCTGCTTTGCATGCTTTTAGCTTTTGACATAGGATGTAAGGAGGAGAACCAAATACATTAATGTCCCAAGCTGACTTAATAACTTCGAGGAACTTAGGGTGAGAACTCCAAATATTAAAAAATCTAAAAGGTTTCTTGACTCTGGGTAGTGCTTTATCTGCATGTATATGCATAATAGAGTGATCCGAAAATAACTTAGCACCGTACTCAAGAAGTGAATCTGGTAAAACTGCTAACCATTCCTGATTAATCAAACATCTGTCAAGTCGAGCCATAATTTTTCTATCAGCAGTACTTTGATTGTTCCATGAGAACCAATCACCTACAGATTTCATGTCAGTCAATGCAGCAGTATCTATACAATCATTAAAATGTTGAAGCTGACATTCGGAAAGCACTCTACCCCCCACTTTCTCATTTGTGCATCTGACAGTATTAAAGTCACCGAGAACAACCCAAGGTACTGTAGGATAACTATTTGCAATGCTAACCAGATCACGCCATAGAGCATTCCTGTCAGACATACTGTTAGATGCATAAATACCGGTAATATTGAATTGACATCCAGTCTGTTTATCCTCTGCCTTAAGATGAATGAATTGATTAGTAGCAGAACTAAACCAAGCAGTGGGGGAAAGACCAGTTTTTTGAATTTCCGAGACGGTGCACGAAAAACCGATCGAAACTCGACTCAGCGCGCGACTTCGAGCAAAGTTTTTGACCCTCGTATTTTTTTCCGAAAGCGAGCTTGTACGACTTCTCATGGGCTAATAAGACGGGAAAGACAAGTATTTTGAATTTCCGAGAGGGTGCACGAAAAACCGATCGAAACTCGACTCAGCGCACGACTTCGAGAACAGTTTTTTACCGTCGTATTTTTTGCGAAATCGAGGTTGTACGACTTCCCATGGGCTAATAAGACGGGAAAGACCAGTATTTTGAATTTTCGAGACGGTGGACAAAAAACCGATCGAATCTCGACTCTGCGCAAAGTTTATGACCGTCGCGTTTTTTCGTGAAACCATGCTCATACGACTTACCATGGGCTAATACATCGTGAATGGCCAATATTTTGAATTTTCGAGATGGTGCACGAAAAACCGATCGAAACTCAACTCGCACGCGACTTCGCGCAAAGTTTATGACCGTCGTATTTTTTTGCGAAAGCGTGCTTGTACGACTTCTCATGGGCTAATAAGACGGGAAAGACCAGTATTTTGAATTTCCGAGACGGTGCACGAAAAACCGATCGAATCTCGACTCTGCGCAAAGTTTATGACCGTCGTGATTTTTCGTGAAACCATGCTCATACGACTTACCATGGGCTAATACATCGTGAATGGCCAGTATTTTGAATTTCCGAGACGGTGCACGAAAACCTGATCGAAACTCGACTCGCGCGCGACTTCGCGCAAAGTTTATGACCGTCGTATTTTTTTGCGAAAGCGTGCTTGTACGACTTACCATGGGCTAATAAGACGGGAAAGAACAGTGTTTAAAATTAAGGTACCATATTATGGTTCTGTTTATATCTCTCACATAACATTTGCTGATGACCTTATTATCTTCCTTCGAGATGATCCAGTTTCTGTGAGTAATCTGGCAGATATTCTTAATGAATTTGGTATAGTTTCTGGTCTTAAGCTAAACCATGCAAAGAGCAAAGTATACGTGGGTGCTTGCATTGAAAATAAGGATCATATTGCTCAAACATTGGGAGTTGCTGAAGGAAATTTACCGGTTCCTTACTTGGGTCTTCCACTTATATCCACTGGAATCAACAAAGTCTCCTGTCAGCCTATCCTACAAAAAATTAAGAACAGAATTTCCTCTTGGAAAAATAGGCTTCTTTCTAAAGCTGGACGACTTGAACTTATTCGATCAGTGTTGATCTCTTATTCTATTTATTGGTCTCATGCATTCCTTCTACCAGCCGGGCTTCTCAATGATATTGATAAATTACTTATGAACTTCTTTTGGAATGGCACAGATGGTAAGGCAATGCATATGGTGAATTGGGACAACATTTGCAAACCGAAGGATGAAGGGGGCTAGAATCTTCGACATATTAGAGATTGGAATAAAGCTTGTATGGTAAAGCAATTATGGGATATTTTACAAAACAAGTCTTCTTTATGGTCACAATGGGTTTTTGCTAGGTACCTTACCAAGGAATCAATCTGGGAAGCATCTGCGAAAACATCTCATTCTGCTGCTTGGAAAGGAATTCTGAAGGCAAGGAGATGGCTACGTAACAATATTTCTTATGTGATTTCTTCTGGAACCAATATTAATATGTGGTATGATCCTTGGGTGAATGGAAAAAGTATATTTCAGATATTTGGTGATAGAGTACAACAGGATCTGGGGGCTCCCAAAGATTGGAAGGTTTCTGAATTCATTAACAATGGTACATGGTGTCTTCCCAACCCTACCTCCCCAGACATGTTATTACTTTGGCCGACTATTAGGGCTATTCCAATCAAGAACAACTCTTCAGATATGCTTATTTGGCTTCATGATAATGGTAAATTTAGTGCTACATCTGCATGGAACCAAATTAGACGACGAAACAACAAGTGGATCCCAAGTAGTTGGACATGGGATAGTCCATGCTCACAGCGACATTCCTTATGTACATGGCAGGCCCTTCTCGGCAAACTTCCTACGATGGACAATATGCAGCGAAGAGGTATTTATATTGTAAATCGGTGCTCTTTGTGTATGCAAAAGGAAGAAAGTGTTGACCATCTCTACTTTGCTTGTGATTATTCATCTTGGATATGGAAGGAGATCTTGAAGCGATTTGATTTTCAAAGGCTACCACGGCCAAACTTGCATCATGAACTAGAAAGGCTAATGCAAGGCTTCTCAAGAAAGGGTCCTCTTACACAACTAGCAAGAATTATATTCAGATGTGCTATTTGGTGGATTTGGAAGGAGAGGTGTGGCAGAATTTTTGAGTGTCACAACATGAACAAAGCTCAAATTCTGATAGAGATTCTTCAGGACTCACGATCATGCATGGAGCAAGAATTGAATATAGAGCACCTAACAAGAAGTGAGAAAGAGATTTTCACAAGATTCAATTTTTTCATTAGTCAATAATCACTCGAATAATGATGAAGATTGTAATGTATTATGGGGCAAAGCTTATATTTTGTGATGTATCCACAAGTACTCCAGAACAGTCTAGCTATTGTTTTTTTTATTAACTTCCTTGTGCTACTCTTGGAAATGAGTTTGATGAAGTATGCCCATTTCACCTTCTTTAGGTGGGTTACAATCTTCTCGACTACACTAAGAGACTTCAGGCTTTAGTCTATGGCTTGTGTAGACAAAGCTTCTTTGTACAAATCTTTTACAAAATACATTATCTTTACTTACCAAAAAAAATAATAAGACGGGAAAGAACAGTGTTTTGAATTTCCGAGACGGTGCACGAAAAAACGATCGAAACTCGATTCTGTGCAAAGTTTATGACCGTCGCGTTTTTTCGTGAAACCATGCTCACATGACTTACCATGAGCTAATACATTATGAATGGGCAGTATTTTGAATTTCCAAGACAGTGCATGAAAAACCGATCGAAACTCGACTCAGCGCAAAGTTCGCGCAAAGATTATGACCGTCGAATTTTTATGTGAAAGCATGCTTGTACGACTTCTCATGGGCTAATAAGATGGGAAAGACCAGTATTTTGAATTTCCGTGACGGTGCACGAAAAACCGATCGAAACTCGACTCGCGTGTGACTTCGCGCAAAGTTTTTGACCGTCGTATTTTTTTGCAAAAGCGTGCTTGTACGACTTCTCATGGGTTAATAAGACGGGAAAGACCAGTATTTTGAATTTCCGAGACGGTGCACGAAAAACCGATCGAATCTCGACTCTGCGCAAAGTTTATGACCGTCGCGTTTGTTCATGAAACCATGCTCATACGACTTACCATGGGCTAATACATCGTGAATGGACAATATTTTGAATTTCTGAGACGGTGCACGAAAAACGGATCGAAAATCGACTCGCGCGCGACTTCGCGCAAAGTTTATGACCGCCGTATTTTTTTGCGAAAGCGTGGTTGTACGACTTCTCATGTGCTAATAAGACGGGAAAGACCAGTATTTTGAATTTCTGAGATGATGAATGAAAAATCGATCGAATCTCGACTCTTCGCAAAGTTTATGACCGTCGTATTTTTTCATGAAACCATGCTCATACGACATACCATGGGTCAATACATCGTGAATGGCCAGTATTTTGAATTCCCGAGATGGTGCACAAAAAACCGATCGAAACTCGACTCGCACGCGACTTCGTGCAATGTTTATGACCGTCGTATTTTTTAGCGAAAGCGTGCTTGTACGACTTCTCATGGGCTAATAAGACGGGAAAGACCAGTATTTTTAATTTTCAAGACGGTGCACGAAAAACTGATCGAATCTTGACTCTGCGCAAAGTTTATGACCGTCGAGTTTTTTCGTGAAACCATGCTCATACGACTTACCATGGGCTAATACATTGTGAATGGCCAATATTTTGAATTTCCGAGACGATGCACCAAAAACCGATCGAAACTCGACTCGCGCGCGACTTCGCGCAAAGTTTATGACCGTCGTATTTTTTTGCGAAAGCGTGCTTGTACGACTTCCCATGGGCTAATAAGACGGGAAAGACCAGTATTTTTAATTTCCGAGACGGTGCACGAAAAACCGATCGAAACTCGACTCTGTGCAAAGTTTTTGACCGTCGCATTTTTTCGTGAAACCATGCTCACATGACTTACCAAAAAACAAAAAAAAAAAAGTATTTTGAATTTCCAAGACAGTTCATGAAAAACCGATCGAAACTCGACTCAGCGCAAACTCGCGCGCCACTTCGCACAAAGTTTATGACCATCGTATTTTTTTGCGAAAGCGTGCTTGTACGACTTCTCATGGGCTAATAAGATGGGAAAGACCAGTATTTTGAATTTCCGAGACGGTGCACAAAAAACTGATCGAATCTGGACTCTGCGCAAAGTTTATGACCGTCGCGTTTTTTTCGTGAAACCATGCTAATACGACTTACCATGGGCTAATACATTGTGAATGGCCAGTTTTTTGAATTTCCGAGACGGTGCACGAAAAACCGATCGAAACTCGACTCAGCGCGCGACTTCGAGCAAAGTTTTTGACCCTCGTATTTTTTTTTGAAAGCGAGCTTGTACGACTTCTCATGGGCTAATAAGACGGGAAAGACAAGTATTTTGAATTTCCGAGACGGTGCACGAAAAACCGATCGAAACTCGACTCTGCGCAAAGTTTATGACCGTCGTGTTTTTTCATGAAACCATGCTCATACGACTTACCATGGGCTAATACATCGTGAATGGCCAATATTTTGAATTTCCGAGACGATGCACGAAAAACCGATCGAAACTCAACTCGCGCGCGACTTCGCGCAAAGTTTATGACCGTCGTATTTTTTTGCGAAAGCATGCTTGTACGACTTCTCATGGGCTAATAAGACGGGAAAGACCAGTATTTTGAATTTCCGAGACGGTGCACGAAAAACCGATCGAATCTCGACTCTGTGCAAAGTTTATGACCGTCGCGATTTTTCGTGAAACCATGCTCATACGACCTACCATGGGCTAATACCTCGTGAATTTCTGAGACGGTGCGCGAAAAACCGATCGAAACTCGACTCGCGCAAGACAGTGATTAATCAAACTCCCCTAGGCGGCTGGCGGTCTCTAGGGCGAGCGACGCCATGGATGCGAGCGGCCGGACGCGGCACTCTGCTTCGCATCCTCTGTTCCAGCGGGATGCTCCTCCGCTGGCTTCTTCCCAGCGGCCGCAGAACGCCCCTCTCCAGCAGTCACAGCGGGAGAGGGTTGTTCCTCAGCCGCTGGTTACTTCATCGCGGGAGGGGGTTGCTCCTCTCCAACAGCCGCTGGTTCCTCCCCAGCAACTTAGGCCGGTTTCACACCAGGATGTTCCACCGCTGATTTCTTCTTCTCGACGGGATGCTCCTTCAATGAACCAAGCCCGAGGTCGTTCACGATCTAGATCACGACCTCCAGCTCCTATTTCCCGAGATCCTCGGCCTTGGAGTAGCCTCTTCAAGGCTCCAGTGGGTAGTCCGGATCTTCGACTGGACTTTTTTGCTCCAGAAGTACAGGCTGACCAGAAGATTGCTGTGTATGAGGCTATTGATTCTGACGAACTAATTGAGACATGGTCCATGGCAATTGTGGGCTACGTTGTTGGACTGAGAACATCCTTTTTCCCACTATCCTCATACATCAGAACTCGATGGGGAATATCAACATTTGATCTTCATATGTTGGAGACCGGATTCTTTGTATGCAGGCTTTATTCGGAAGAAGATTTACAACGTGTCCTTGAAGGATTTTGGACTATCCGTGGTCATCCAATGATACTACGACGCTGGGCACCTGATGTGAGATTGGAGTTAGACAGTCTACAGTCTATCCCAATATGGGTTTCTTTCCATGGACTTCCACTACATCTCTGGGGTCGTCGTTTTATTGCAAAGCTTTGCAGCACCCTGGGACAGCCATTGTATCTTGATAAGGCAACAGCTTCGCAAACGAGATTGACCTTTGCCAGAGCTTGTGTAATGGTTTCTTCTGATGAGGAACTGCCGAATGATGTTTCTTACCGTGATCTTGATGGGAGCACCCGAAAGGTGAAAGTCTCATATTCTTGGAAGCCACAACGATGCAAGGTTTGTCTATCTTTTGGACATGTAAATGGTGCCTACCAACAGCCTTCACAAAAAATCACACAGGTCTACAGACCACGCCAAGAGCCACAGAATGGGGTCACTACCACTAATCCAAGCACTGATACTCCAGTGCCAACAGTGGTGATGGCGGAGAAGATTATTGAACACTCTGACTCGTTGGGGCAGCAACACGAACAAGAGAAAGACAAGTCAGGACTTCCATCTTTACCTATTATATCAGAGACTTTCACTGCAGGAGCTTCCCAAGGTTCTCACTCCCCAATAACAACCTCGCCTTCACGAATCACTCCTTCAAATAATCAGGAAATTTCATTTCAACAACCTCTTGGGAACCAAGACATTGCAACTCACCAAACTCATCGCTCTTCGACACATCCCGCTATTCTGGACTCCTTGCCTCAAGGTACGCAAAAATTTAAACATTTGCAAGCTGTGGATGAGGTGGATAAATATAGGAATAGAGGATTAAAGGGTAAAGATATTATGCGAGAGGACCATGCAAAATCAAAGGATAAGAAAAAGGATGGTAGTGTCCTCCCAAAATCGCATGCTCTTCCTTCTATCTAGTATTGATGAAAATAAGCTGTTGGAATGTTCGTGGACTTAATAAGACTGAGAAATGTCGGGAGCTCAATAAAATAATCTGATCTGCTGCATGTGACATGGTGATTCTTGTGGAAACAAAAATTAAACCTCATCGTGTTCGAGTTCAGAAGAATTTAATATGGCCTGAGGCAGAACTTTTTACTAATGATTCTCAGGATACTTATGGTCGAGTTTGGGTCTTATGGCATCCTAACCTTGTTACTGCTTGGTTTATTTCTACTACTAATCAATTCATTCATCTTAAGGCAGAGGATAAACAGACTGGATGTCAATTCAATATTACCGGTATTTATGCATCTAACAGTATGTCTGACAGGAATGCTCTATGGCGTGATCTGGTTAGCATTTCAAATAGTTATCCTACAGTACCTTGTATCTTTACTTACCAAAAAAAAAATACAGTACCTTGGGTTGTTCTCGGTGACTTTAATACTGTCAGATACACAAATGAGAAAGTGGGGGGTAGAGTGCTTTCCGAATGTCAGCTTCAACATTTTAATGATTGTATATATACTGCTGCATTGACTGACATGAAATCTGTAGGTGATTGGTTCTCATGGAACAATCAAAGTACTGCTGAAAGAAAAATTATGGCTCGACTTGACAGATGTTTGATTAATCAGGAATGGTTAGCAGTTTTCCCAGATTCACTTCTTGAGTACGGTGCTAAGTTATTTTCAGATCACTCTATTATGCATATACATGCAGATAAAGCACTACCCAGAGTCAAGAAACCTTTTAGATTTTTTAATATGTGGAGTTCTCACCCAAAGTTCCTCGAAGTTATTAAGTCAGCTTGGGACATTAATGTATTTGGTTCTCCCCCTTACATCCTATGTCAAAAACTAAAAGCATGCAAAGCAGCACTTAAGAAGTGGAATTCAACTACATTTGGAAATATCACCGACATGGTTCAGTTATGCAAGAAAGAACTTATGACTGTGCAAAGCGAGCTAAATCTTCAACCTCTGGATGCGAATCTTATATACAAAGAGGCTGCTGCTAGAAATAACTTTATGCAAGCTTTGAAGCAGGAGGAATGCTTTTTGAAACAGAAGTCATGACAGCATTGGCTTACTCTAGGGGATTCTAATACGAAGTTTTTCTATGCTGCTATTGCTACCAGAAGGGCTACTGATCGCATCAAAAAATGCAAAGGTATAGATGGTAATCTCATTGAGGATCTGGATGAGGTTAAAAATTACACCAAGCAATTTTTTTATTCCTTACTCAATCAGGAACAGCAGCCTAATAGTATTCATGTTGGGCCTACAAGACGACTTGATTCTGAAGCCCTCTCTCATCTTAACGCCCCAATAACGGATGATGAAATTGTGAAAGTTGTTTTTAAGTCCCCGAAGCACAAAAGCCCTGGTCCAGATGGATTTCCAGCTGAGTTTTATCAAATTGCATGGGCTATTGTAGGCAACGATGTCATAAAAGCTTGTCTATATTTTTTCTCCTCAGGTCATATTCTTAAAGAAATGAATTACACTTTTATTTCTTTAGTGCCTAAAAATGATGGAGCCGATTCATTGGAGAACTACCGTCCTATTTCACTGTGCAACTTTATTTATAAGGTTATCTCTAAGTTGCTGGCAGATAGACTACAAAAGGTCATGAATAAGGTCATTAGTCCTAATCAGGCTGCTTTTCTTAAAGGGAGGAGTATCCATCATAATGTCCTGCTTGCTAATGATTTGGTTAAGGATCTACATTCTAAAACAAGAGGGAAAAAGATATGTTTTAAAGCTGATTTACGAAAGGCCTTTGACTCAGTCAATAGGAATTTTATTTACATGATGCTCCATAATATGGGCTTCCCTCAGCACCGGGTTAAATGGATTCAATGTTGCTTGGAAACTCTAAAATTTTCGATTCTCTTTAATGGTTCACCTATTGGCTTCTTTGGGAGTAAGAATGGCATTCGGCAAGGCGATCCACTATCTCCTTATCTTTTTACCATTGCAATGGAAGGGCTCAGTTGTATGTTAGAAGAGGCTGTTTCCAATGGCAAAATTAAGGTACCACATTATGGTTATGTTTATATCTCTCACATAACATTTGCCGATGACCTTATTATCTTCCTTCGAGATGATCCAGTTTCTGTGGGTAATCTGGCAGATATTCTTAATGAATTTGGTAAAGTTTCTGGTCTTAAGCTAAACCATGCAAAAAGCAAAGTATATGTGGGTGCTTGCATTGACAATAAGGATCATATTGCTCAAACATTGGGAGTTGCTGAAGGAAATTTACCGGTTCCTTACTTGGGTCTCCCACTTATATACACTGGAATCAACAAAGTCTCCTGTCAGCCTATCCTACAAAAAATTAAGAACAGAATTTCCTCTTGGAAAAATAGGCTTCTTTCTAAAGCTGGACGACTTGAACTTATTCGATCTGTGTTGATCTCTTATTCTATTTATTGGTCTCATGCATTCCTTCTACCTGCCGGGCTTCTCCATGATATTGATAAATTACTTATGAACTTCTTTTGGAATGGCACAGATGGTAAGGCAATGCACATGGTGAATTGGGAAAACATTTGCAAACCGAAGGATGAAGGGGGGCTGAATCTTTGACATATTAGAGATTGGAATAAAGCTTGTATGGTAAAGCAATTATGGGATATTTTACAAAACAAGTCTTCCTTATGGTCAATGGGTTTTTGCTAGGTACCTACCCAAGGAATCAATTTGGGAAACATCTGCAAAAACATCTCATTCTGCTGCTTGGAAAGGAATTCTGAAGGCAAGGCGATGGCTACGTAACAATATTTCTTATGTGATTTCTTCTGGAACCAATATTAATATGTGGTATGATCCTTGGTAAGGTACCTAGCAAAAACCCATTGTGACCATAAAGAAGACTTGTTTTGTAAAATATCCCATAATTGCTTTACCATACAAGCTTTATTCCAATCTCTAATATGTCGAAGATTCAAGCCCCCTTCATCCTTCGGTTTGTAAATGTTGTCCCAATTCACCATATGCATTGCATTACCATCTGTGCCATTCCAAAAGAAGTTCATAAGTAATTTATCAATATCCTTGAGAAGCCCGACTGGTAGAAGGAATGCATGAGACCAATAAATAGAATAAGAGATCAACACTGATCGAATAAGTTCAAGTCGTCCAGCTTTAGAAAGAAGCCTATTTTTCCAAGAGGAAATTCTGTTCTTAATTTTTTGTAGGATAGGCTGACAGGAGACTTTGTTGATTCCAGTGGATATAAGTGGAAGACCCAAGTAAGGAACCGGTAAATTTCCTTCAGCAACTCCCAATGTTTGAGCAATATGATCCTTATTTTCAATGCAAGCACCAACGTATACTTTGCTCTTTGCATGGTTTAGCTTAAGACCAGAAACTATACCAAATTCATTAAGAATATCTGCCAGATTACTCACAGAAACTGGATCATCTCGAAGGAAGATAATAAGGTCATCAGCAAATGTTATGTGAGAGATATAAACAGAACCATAATATGGTACCTTAATTTTGCCATTGGAAAGAGCCTCTTCTAACATACAACTGAGTCCTTCCATTGCAATCGTAAAAAGATAAGGAGATAGTGGATCGCCTTGCCGAATGCCATTCTTACTCCCGAAGAAGCCAATAGGTGAACCATTAAAGAGAATCGAAAATTTTAGAGTTTCCAAGCAACATTGAATCTATTGAACCCAGTGCTGAGGGAAGCCCATATTATGGAGCATCATGTAAATAAATTGCCTATTGATTGAGTCAAAGGCCTTTCGTAAATCAGCTTTAAAACAGATCTTTTTCCCTCTTGTTTTTGAGTGTAGATCCTTAACCAAATCATTAGCAAGCAGGACATTATGATGGATACTCCTCCCTTTAATAAAAGCAGCCTGATTAGGACTAATGACCTTATTCATGACCTTCTGTAGTCTATCTGCCAGTAACTTCGAGATAACCTTATAAATAAAGTTGCACAGTGAAATAGGACGGTAGTTCTCCAATGAATCGGCTCCATCATTTTTAGGCACTAAAGAAATACAAGTGCAATTCATTTCTTTAAGAATATGACCTGAAGAGAAAAAATGTCGACAAGCTTTTATGACATCGTTGCCTACAATAGACCATGCAATTTGATAAAACTCAGCTGGAAATCCATCTGGACCAGGGCTTTTGTGCTTCGGGGACTTAAAAACAACTTTCACAATTTCATCATCCGTTATTGGGGCATTAAGATGAGAGAGGGCTTCAGAATCAAGTCGTCTTGTAGGCCCAACATGAATACTATTAGGCTGCTGCTCCTGATTGAGTAAGGAATAAAAAAATTGCTCGGTATAATTTTTAACCTCATCCAAATCCTCAATGAGATTACCATCTATACCTTTGCATTTTTTGATACGATTAGTAGCCCTTCTGGTAGCAATAGCAGCATAGAAAAACTTCGTATTAGAATCCCCTAGAGTAAGCCAATGCTGTCGTGACTTCTGTTTCAAAAAGCATTCCTCCTGCTTCAAAGCTTGCATAAAGTTATTTCTAGCAGCAGCCTCTTTGTATATAAGATTCGCATCCAGAGGTTGAAGATTTAGCTCGCTTTGCACAGTCATAAGTTCTTTCTTGCATAACTGAACCTTGTTGGTGATATTTCCGAATGTAGTTGAATTCCACTTCTTAAGTGCTGCTTTGCATGCTTTTAGCTTTTGACATAGGATGTAAGGAGGAGAACCAAATACATTAATGTCCCAAGCTGACTTAATAACTTCGAGGAACTTAGGGTGAGAACTCCACATATTAAAAAATCTAAAAGGTTTCTTGACTCTGGGTAGTGCTTTATCTGCATGTATATGCATAATAGAGTGATCCGAAAATAACTTAGCACCGTACTCAAGAAGTGAATCTGGGAAAACTGCTAACCATTCCTGATTTATCAAACATCTGTCAAGTCGAGCCATAATTTTTCTATCAGCAGTACTTTGATTGTTCCATGAGAACCAATCACCTATAGATTTCATGTCAGTCAATGCAGCAGTATCTATACAATCATTAAACTGTTGAAGCTGACATTCGGAAAGCACTCTACCCCCCACTTTCTCATTTGTGTATCTGACAGTATTAAAGTCACCGAGAACAACCCAAGGTACTGTAGGATAACTATTTGCAATGCTAACCAGATCACGCCATAGAGCATTCCTGTCAGACATACTATTAGATGCATAGATACCAGTAATATTGAATTGACATCCAGTCTGTTTATCTTCTGCCTTAAGATGAATGAATTGATTAGTAGCAGAAATAAACCAAGCAGTAACAAGGTTAGGATGCCATAAGACCCAAACTCGACCATAAGTATCCTGAGAATCATTAATAAAAAGTTCTGCCTCAGGTCATATTAAATTCTTCTGAACTCGAACACGATGGGTTTTAATTTTTGTTTCCTCAAGAATCACAATATCACATGCAGCAGATCGGATTATTCTATTGAGCTCCCGACATTTCTCAGTCTTATTAAGTCCACGAACATTCCAACAGATTATTTTCATCAATACTAGATAGAAGGAAGAACATGCGATTTTGGGAGGACACTACCATCCTTTTTTTTATCCTTTGATTTTACATGGTCCTCCCGCATAATATCTTTACCCTTTAATCCTTTATTCCTATATTTATCCACCTCATCCATAGCTTGCAAATGTTTAAACTTTTGCGTACCTTGAGGCAAGGAGTCCTGAATAGTGGGATGTGTCGAAGAGCGATGAGTTTGGTGAGTTGCAATGTCTTTGTTCCCAAGAGGTTGTTGAAATGAAATTTCCTGATTATCTGAAGGAATGATTCGTGACGGTGAGGTTGTTATTGGGGAGTGAGAACCATGGGAAGCTCCTGCAGTGAAAGTCTCTGATATAATAGGAAAAGATGAAAGTCCTGACTTGTCTTTCTCCAGTTCGTGTCGCTGCCCCAACGAGTCAGAGTGCTCATTCATCTTCTCCGCCATCATCTCTGTTGGCCCTGGAGTATCAGTGCTTGGTTTAGTGGTAATGACCCCATTCTGTGGCTCTTGGCGTGGTCGGTAGACCTGTGTGATTTTTTGTGAAGGCTGTTGGCAAGCACCATTTACATGTCCAAAAGATAGACAAACCTTGCATCATTGTGGCTTCCAAGAATATGAGACTTTCACCTTTCGAGTGCTCCCATCAAGATCACGGTAAGAAACTTCATTCGGTAGTTCCTCATCAGAAGAAACCATTACACAAGCTCTGGCAAAGGTCAATCTCGTTTGTGAAGCTGTTGCCTTATCAATATACAATGGCTGGTTGCTTCCCAGCGGAATGCCCCTCTCCAGCAGTCACAACGGGAGAGGGTTGCTCCTCAACCGCTGGTTACTTCACAGCGGGAGGGGGTTGCTCCTCTCCAACAGCCGCTGGTTCCTCCCCAGCAGCTTAGGCCGGTTTCACACCAGGATGTTCCACCGCTGAATTCTTCTTCTCGACGGGATGCTCCTTCAATGAACCAGGCCCGAGGTCGTTCACGATCTAGATCACGACCTCCTGCTCCTATTTCCCGAGATCCTCGGCCTTGGAGTAGCCTCTTCAAGGCTCCAGTGGGTAGTCCGGATCTTCGACTGGACTTTTTTGCTCCAGAAGTACAGGCTGATCAGAAGATTGCTGTGTATGAGGCTACTGATTCTGACAAACTAATTGAGACATGGTCCATGGCAATTGTGGGCTACGTTGTTGGACTAAGAACATCATTTTTTCCATTATCCTCATATATCAGAACTCGATGGGGAATATCAACATTTGATCTTCATATGTTGGAGATCGGATTCTTTGTATGCAAGCTTTATTTTGAAGAAGATTTACAACGGGTCTTTGAAGGATTTTGGACTATCCGTGGTCATCCAATGATACTACGACGCTGGGCACCTGATGTGAGATTGGAGTTAGACAGTCTACAGTCTATCCCAATATGGGTTTCTTTCCAAACAGATCGAATCTCGACACTGCGCAAAGTTTATGACCGTCGCGTTTTGTCGTGAAACCAAGCTCATACAACTTACCATGGGCTAATACATCGTCAATGGCCAGTATTTTGAATTTCCGAGACGGTGCACGAAAAACCGATCGAAACTCGACTCGCGCGCGACTTCGCGCAAAGTTTATGACCGTCGTACCTTTTTGCGAAAGCGTGCCTCTACGACTTCTCAAGGGATAATAAGACGGGAAAGACAAGTATTTTGAATTTCCGAGACGGTGCACGAAAAACCGATCGAAACTCGATTAGCGCGTGACTTCGCGCAAAGTTTTTGACCATCGTATTTTTTTGCGAAAGCGTGCTTGTACGACTTCTCATGGGCTAATAAGACGGGAAAGACCAGTATTTTGAATTTCCGAGACGGTGCACGAAAATCCTATCGAATCTCGACTCTGCGCAAAGTTTATGACCGTCGTATTTTTTCGTGAAACCATGCTCATACGACTTACCATGGGCTAATACATCGTGAATGGCCAGTATTTTGAATTCCCGAGACGGTGCACGAAAAACCGATCGAAACTCGACTCGCGCGCGACTTCGCGCAAAGTTTGTGACCGTCGTATTTTTTTGCGAAAGCGTGCCTGTACGACTTCTCATGGGCTAATAAGACGGGAAAGACCAGTATTTTGAATTTCCGTGACGGTGCACGAAAAACCGATCGAATCTCGACTCTGCGCAAAGTTTATGACCGTCGCATTTTTTCGTGAAACCATGCTCATACGACTTACCATGGGCTAATACATTGTTAATGGCCAGTATTTTGAATTTCCGAGATGGTGCACGAAAAACCGATCGAAACTTGACTCGCGCGCGACTTCGCGCAAAGTTTATGACCATCGTATTTTTTTGTGAAAGCGTGCTTGTACTACTTCTCATGGGCTAATAAGACAGGATAGACCAGTATTTTGAATTTCCGAGACGGTGCACGAAAAACCGATCGAATCTCGACTCTGCGCAAAGTTTATGACCGTCGCGTTTTTTCGTGAAATCATGCTCATTCGACTTACCATGGGCTAATACATCGTGAATGGCCAGTATTTTGAATTTCCGAGACGGTGCACTAAAAACCGATCGAAACTCGACTCGCGCGCGACTTCGCGCAAAGTTTTTGATTGTCGTATTTTTTTGCGATAGCGTGCTTGTACGACTTCTCATGGGCTAATAAGACGGGAAAGACCAGTATTTTGAATTTCCGAGACGGTGCACGAAAAACCGATCGAAACTCGATTAGCGCGTGACTTCGCGCAAAGTTTTTGACCGTCGTATTTTTTTGCGAAAGCGTGCTTGTACGACTTCTCATGGGCTAATAAGACGGGAAAGACCAGTATTTTGAATTTCTTAGACGGTGCACGAAAAACCGATCGAAACTCGACTCGCGCGCGACTTCGCGCAAAGTGTATGACCGTCATATTTTTTTGCGAAAGCGTGCTTGTACGACTTCTCATTGTCTAATAAGACGGGAAACACCAGTATTTTGAATTTCTCAGACGGTGCACGAAAAACCGATCGAATCTCGACTCTGCGCAAAGTTTATGACCATCGCGTTTTTTCTTGAAACCATGCTCATACGACTTACCATGGGCTAATACATCGTGAATGGCCAGTATTTTGAATTTCCGAGACGGTGCACGAAAAATGGATCGAAACTCGACACGCGTGCGACTTCGCGCAAAGTTTATGACCGTCGTATTTTTTTGCGAAAGCGTTCTTGTACGACTTCTCATGTGCTAATAAGACGGGAAAGACCAGTATTTTGAATTTCTGAGATGGTGCACAAAAAACTGATCGAAACTCGACTCGCGCGCGACTTCGCGCAAAGTTTATGACCATCGTATTTTTTTGCGAAAGCTTGCTTGTACGACTTCTCATGGGCTAATAAGACGGGAAAGACCAATATTTTGAATTTCTGAGACGGTGCACGAAAAACCGATCGAATCTCGACTCTGCGCAAAGTTTATGACCATCATGTTTTTTCGTGAAACCATGCTCATATGACTTACCATGGGCTAATACATCGTGAATGGCCAGTATTTTGAATTTCCGAGACGGGTCACGAAAAACCGATCGAAACTCGACTCGCGCGCGACTTCGCGCAAAGTTTATGACCGTCGTATTTTTTTGCGAAAGCGTGCCTGTACGACTTCTCATGGGCTAATAAGACGGGAAAGACCAGTATTTTGAATTTCCGAGACGGTGCACGAAAAACCGATCGAATCTCGACTCTGCGAAAAGTTTATGACCGTCGCGTTTTTTCGTGAAACCATGCTCATACGACATACCATGGGTTAATACATCGTGAATGGCCAGTATTTCAAATTCCCGAGATGGTGCACAAAAAACGGATCGAAACTCGACTCGCGTGCGACTTCGTGCAAAGTTTATGACCGTCGTATTTTTTTGCGAAAGCGTGCCTGTACGACTTCTCATGGGCTAATAAGACGGGAAAGACCAGTATTTTGAATTTCTGAGACGGTGCACGAAAAACCGATCGAATCTCGACTCTACGCAAAGTTTATGACCGTCGCGTTTTTTCGTGAAACCATGCTCTTACGACTTACCATGGGCTGATACATCGTGAATGGCCAGTATTTTGAATTTCCGAGACGGTGCACGAAAAACCGATCGAATCTCGACTCTGTGCAAAGTTTATGACCGTCGCGTTTTTTCGTGAAACCATGCTCATACGACTTACCATTGGCTAATACATCGTGAATGGCCAGTATTTTGAATTTCCGAGACGGTGCACGAAAAACGGATCGAAACTCGACACACGTGTGACTTCGCGCGAAGTTTATAACCGTCGTATTTTTTTGCGAAAGCGTGCTTGTACGACTTCTCATGTGCTAATAAGACGGGAAAGACCAGTATTTTGAATTTTCGAGATGGTGCACAAAAAACCGATCGAATCTTGACTCTGCGCAAAGTTTATGACCGTCACGTTTTTTCGTGAAATCATGCACATACAACTTACCATGGGCTAATACATCGTGAATGGCCAGTATTTTGAATTTCCGAGACGGTGCACGAAAAACCGATCGAAACTCGACTCGCGCGCGACGTCGCGCAAAGTTTATGACCGTCATATTTTATTGCGAAAGCGTGCTTGTACGACTTATCATGGGCTAATAAGACGGGAAAGACCAGTATTTTGAATTTCCGAGACGGTGCACGAAAAACCGATCGAATCTTGACTCTGCGCAAAGTTTATGACCGTCGTATTTTATTGCGAAAGCGTGCTTGTACTACTTATCATGGGCTAATAAGACGGGAAAGACCAGTATTTTGAATTTCCGAGACGGTGCACGAAAAACCGATCGAATCTTGACTCTGCGCAAAGTTTATGACCGTCGCGTTTTTTCGTGAAATCATGCTCATACGACTTACCATGGGCTAATACATCGTGAATGGCCAGTATTTTGAATTTCTGAAACGGTACACGAAAAACCGATCGAAACTCGACTCGCGCACGACTTCGCGCAATGTTTATGACCGTCGTATTTTTTAGCGAAAGCGTGCCTATACGACTTCTCATGGGCTAATAAGACGGGAAAGACAAGTTTTTTGAATTTCCGAGACGGTGCACGAAAAACCGATCGAAACTCGACTCGCGCGCGACTTCGCGCAAAGTTTTTGTCCGTCGTACTTTTTTGCGAAAGCGTGCTTGTACGACTTCTCATGGGCTAATAAGGCGGGAAAGACCAGTATTTTGAATTTTCGAGACGGTGCACGAAAAACCGATCGAATCTCGACTCTGCGCAAAGTTTATGACCGTCGCGTTTTTTCGTGAAACCATGCTCAAATGACTTACCATGGGCTAATAACAACGTGGATGGCCAGTATTTTGAATTTCCGAGACGGTGCACGAAAAACCGATAGAAACTCGACTCGCGCGCGACTTCGCGCAAGGTTTATGACCGTCGTATTTTTTTGCGAAAGCGTGCTTGTACGACTTCTCATGGGCTAATAAGACGGGAAAGACCAGTATTTTGAATTTCCTAGACGGTGCACGAAAAATCGATCGAAACTCAACTCGCGCGCGACTTCGCGCAAAGTGTATGACCGTCGTATTTTTTTGCGAAAGCGTGCTTGTACGACTTCTCATGGTCTAATAAGATGGGAAACACCAGTATTTTGAATTTCTGAGACGGTGCACGAAAAACCGATCGAATCTCGACTCTGCGCAAAGTTTATGACCGTCGCGTTTTTTCTTGAAACCATGCTCATACGACTTACCATGGGCTAATACATCGTGAATGGCCAGTATTTTGAATTTCCGAGACGGTGCACGAAAAATGGATCGAAACTCGACACGCGTGCGACTTCGCGCAAAGTTTATGACCGTCGTATTTTTTTGCGAAAGCGTTCTTGTACGACTTCTCATGTGCTAATAAGACGGGAAAGACCAGTATTTTGAATTTCTGAGATGGTGCACGAAAAACCGATCGAAACTCGACTCGCGCGCGACTTCGCGCAAAGTTTATGACCATCGTATTTTGTTGCGAAAGCTTGCTTGTACGACTTCTCATGGGCTAATAAGACGGGAAAGACCAGTATTTTGAATTTCTGAGACGGTGCACGAAAAACCGATCGAATCTCGACTCTGCGCAAAGTTTATGACCATCATGTTTTTTCGTGAAACCATGCTCATATGACTTACCATGGGCTAATACATCGTGAATGGCCAGTATTTTGAATTTCCAAGACGGTGCACGAAAAACCGATCGAAACTCGACTCGCGCGCGACTTCGCGCAAGGTTTATGACCGTCGTATTTTTTTGCGAAGCGTGCTTGTATGACTTCTCATGGGCTAATAAGACGGGAAAGACCAGTATATTTAATTTCCGAGATTGTGCACGAAAAACCAATCGAATCTCGACTCTGCGAAAAGTTTATGACCGTCGCATTTTTTCGTGAAACCATGCTCATACGACATACCATGGGTTAATACATCGTGAATGGCCAGTATTTCAAATTCCCGAGATGGTGCACAAAAAACGGATCGAAACTCGACTCGCGTGCGACTTCGCGCAAAGTTTATGACCGTCGTATTTTTTTGCGAAAGCGTGCCTGTACGACTTCTCATGGGCTAATAAGATGGGAAAGACCAGTATTTTGAATTTCTGAGACGATGCACGAAAAACCGATCGAATCTCGACTCTACGCAAAGTTTATGACCGTCGCGTTTTTTCGTGAAACCATGCTCTTACGACTTACCATGGGCTGATACATCGTGAATGGCCAGTATTTTGAATTTCCGAGATGGTGCACGAAAAACCGATCGAAACTCGACTCGCACGCGACTTCGCGCAAAGTTTATGACCACCGTATTTTTTTGGGAAAGCTTGCTTGTACGACTTCTCAAGGGCTAATAAGATGGTAAAGACCAGTATGTTGAATTTCCGAGACGGTGCACAAAAAACCGATCGAATCTTGACTCTGCGTAAAGTTTATGACCGTCGCGTTTTTTCGTGAAACCATGCTCATACGACTTACCATGGTCTAATATATTATGAATGGCCAGTATTTTGAATTTCCGAGATGGTGCACGAAAAACCGATCGAAACTCGATTCAGCGCGCGACTTCGAGCAAAGTTTTTGACCGTCGTATTTTTTTCCGAAAGCGAGCTTGTACGACTTCTCATGGGCTAATAAGACGGGAAAACCAGTATTTTGAATTTCTGAGATGGTGCACGAAAAACCGATCGAAACTCAACTCGCGCGCGACTTCGCGCAAAGTGTATGACCGTCGTATTTTTTTGCGAAAGCGTGCTTGTACGACTTCTCATGGGCTAATAAGACGGGAAAGCCTCAGCACTGGGTTCAATGGATTCAATGTTGCTTGGAAACTCCAAAATTTTTGATTCTCTTTAATGGTTCACCTATTGGCTTCTTCGGGAGTAAGAATGGCATTCGGCAAGGCGATCCACTATCTCCTTATCTTTTTACGATTTCAATGGAAGGACTCAGTTGTATGTTAGAAGAGGCTGTTTCCAATGGCAAAATTAAGGTACCATATTATGGTTCTGTTTATATCTCTCACATAACATTTGCTGATGACCTTATTATCTTCCTTCGAGATGATCCAGTTTCTGTGAGTAATCTGGCAGATATTCTTAATGAATTTGGTATAGTTTCTGGTCTTAAGCTAAACCATGCAAAGAGCAAAGTATACGTTGGTGCTTGCATTGAAAATAAGGATCATATTGCTCAAACATTGGGAGTTGCTGAAGGAAATTTACCGGTTCCTTACTTGGGTCTTCCACTTATATCCACTGGAATCAACAAAGTCTCCTGTCAGCCTATCCTACAAAAAATTAAGAACAGAATTTCCTCTTGGAAAAATAGGCTTCTTTCTAAAGCTGGACGACTTGAACTTATTCGATCAGTGTTGATCTCTTATTCTATTTATTGGTCTCATGCATTCCTTCTACCAGCCGGGCTTCTCAATGATATTGATAAATTACTTATGAACTTGTTTTGGAATGGCACAGATGGTAAGGCAATGCATATGGTGAATTGGGACAATATTTGCAAACCGAAGGATGAAGGGGGCTTGAATCTTCGACATATTAGAGATTGGAATAAAGCTTGTATGGTAAAGCAATTATGGGATATTTTACAAAACAAGTCTTCTTTATGGTCACAATGGGTTTTTGCTAGGTACCTTACCAAGGAATCAATCTGGGAAGTATCTGCAAAAACATCTCATTCTGCTGCTTGGAAAGGAATTCTGAAGGCAAGGAGATGGCTACGTAACAATATTTCTTATGTGATTTCTTCTGGAACCAATATTAATATGTGGTATGATCCTTGGGTGAATGGGAAAAGTATATTTCAGATATTTGGTGATAGAGTACGACAGGATCTGGGGGCTCCCAAAGACTGGAAGGTTTCTGAATTCATTAACAATGGTACATGGTGTCTTCCGAACCCTACCTCCCCAGACATGTTATTACTTTGGCCGACTACTAGGGATATTCCAATCAAGAACAACTCTTCAGATATGCTTATTTGGCTTCATGATAATGGTAAATTTAGTGCTACATCTGCATGGAACCAAATTAGACGACGAAACAACAAGTGGATCCCAAGTAGTTGGACATGGGATAGTCCATGCTCACAGCGACATTCCTTATGTACATGGCAGGCCCTTCTCGGCAAACTTCCTACGATGGACAATATGCAGCGAAGAGGTATTTATATTGTAAATCGGTGCTCTTTGTGTATGCAAAAGGAAGAAAGTGTTGACCATCTATACTTTGCTTGTGATTATTCATCTTGGATATGGGAAGAGATCTTGAAGCGATTTGATCTTCAAAGGCTACCACGGCCAAACTTGCATCATGAACTAGAAAGGCTAATGCAAGGCTTCTCAAGAAAGGGTCCTCTTACACAACTAGCAAGAATTATATTCAGATGTGCTATTTGGTGGATTTGGAAGGAGAGGTGTGGCAGAATTTTTGAGTGTCACAACATGAACAAAGCTCAAATTCTGATAGAGATTCTTCAGGACTCACGATCATGCATGGAGCAAGAATTGAATATAGAGCAAGCACCTAACAAGAAGAGAGAAAGAGATTTTCACAAGATTCAACTTTTTCATTAGTCAATAATCACTCGAATAATGACGAAGATTGTAATGTATTATGGGGCAAAGCTTATATTTTGTGATGTATCCACAAGTACTCCAGAACAGTCTAGCTATTGCATTTTTTATTAACTTCCTTGTGCTACTCTTGAAAATGAGTTTGATGAAGTGTGCCCGTTTCACCTTCTTTAGGTGGGGTACAATCTTCTCGACTACACTAAGAGACTTCAGGCTTTAGTCTATGGCTTGTGTAGACAAAGCTTCTTTGTACAAATCTTTTACAAAATACATTATCTTTACTTACCAAAAAAAATAATAATAAGACGGGAAAGACCAGTATTTTGAATTTCCGAGACGGTGCACGAAAAACCGATCGAATCTGGACTCTGCGCAAAGTTTATGACCGTCGCGTTTTTTTCGTGAAATCATGCTCATACGACTTACCATGGGCTAATACATTGTGAATGGCCAGTATTTTGAATTTCCGAGACGGTGCACGAAAAACCGATCGAATCTCGACTCTGCGCAAAGTTTATGACCGTCACGTTTTTTCGTGAAACCATGCTCATACGACTTACCATGGGCTAATACATCGTGAATGGCCAGTATTTTGAATTTCCGAGACGGTGCACGAAAAACCGATCGAAACTCGACTCAGCGCGCGACTTCGAGCAAAGTTTTTGACCCTCGTATTTTTTTGCGAAAGCGTGCTTGTACGACTTCTCATGGGCTAATAAGACGGGAAAGACCAGTATTTTGAATATCCGAGACGGTGCACGAAAAACCGATCGAATCTCGACTCTGCGCAAAGTTTATTACCGTCGCATTTTTTCGTGAAACCATACTCATACGACTTACCGTGGGATAATACATCGTGAATGGCCAGTATTTTGAATTTCCGAGACGGTGCACGAAAAACCGATCGAAACTCGACTCGCGCGTGACTTCGCGCAAAGTTTATGACCGTCGTATTTTTTTGCGAAAGCGTGCTTCTACGACTTCCCATGGGCTAATAAGACGGGAAAGACCAGTATTTTTAATTTCCGAGACGGTGCACGAAAAATCGATCGAAACTCGACTCTGTGCAATGTTTTTGACCGTCGCATTTTTTCGTGAAACCATGCTCACATGACTTACCATGGGCTAATACATTATGAATGGCCAGTATTTTGAATTTCCAAGACAGTGCATGAAAAACCGATCGAAACTCGACTCAGCGCAAACTCACGCGCCACTTCGCACAAAATTTATGACCATCGTATTTTTTTGCGAAAGCGTGCTTGTACGACTTCTCATGGCCTAATAAGACGGGAAAGACCAGTATTTTGAATTTCCGAGACGGTGCACAAAAAATCGATCGAATCTGGATTCTGAGCAAAGTTTGTGACCGTCGCATTTTTTTTCGAGAAACCATGCTCATACGACTTACCATGGGCTAATACATTGTGAATGGCCAGTATTTTGAATTTCTGAGACAGTGCACGAAAAACCGATCGAATCTCGACTCTGCGCAAAGTTTATGACCGTCGCATTTTTTCGTGAAACCATGCTCATACGACTTACCTTGGGCTAATACATCGTGAATGGCCAGTATTTTGAATTTCCGAGACGGTGCACGAAAAACCGATCGAAACTCGACTCAGCGCGCGACTTCGCGCAAAGTTTTTGACCCTCGTATTTTTTTCCGAAAGCGAGCTTGTACGACTTCTCGTGGGCTAATAAGACGGGAAAGACAAGTATTTTGAATTTTCGAGAGGGTGCACGAAAAACCGATCGAAACTCGACTCAGCGCACGACTTCGAGAACAGTTTTTTACCGTCGTATTTTTTGCGAAAGCGAGCTTGTACGACTTCCCATGGGTTAATAAGACGGGAAAGACCAGTATTTTGAATTTTCGAGACGGTGCACAAAAAACCGATCGAATCTCGACTCTGCGCAAAGTTTATGACCGTCGTGTTTTTTCGTGAAACCATGCTCATTACGACTTACCATGGGCTAATACATCGTGAATGGCCAATATTTTGAATTTCCGAGACGGTGCACGAAAAACCGATCGAAACTCAACTCGCGCGCGACTTCGCGCAAAGTTTATGACCGTCGTATTTTTTTGCGAAAGCGTGCTTGTACGACTTCTCATGGGCTAATAAGACGGGAAAGACCATTATTTTGAATTTCCGAGATGGTGCACGAAAAACCGATCGAATCTCGACTCTGCGCAAAGTTTATGACCGTCGCGATTTTTCGTGAAACCATGCTCATACGACTTATCATGGGCTAAAACATCGTGAATGGCCAGTATTTTGAATTTCCGAGACGGTGCACGAAAAACCGATCGAAACTCGACTCGCACGAAAAACCGATCGAAACTCGACTCGCGCGCGACTTCGCGCAAAGTTTATGACCGTCGTATTTTTTTGCGAAAGCGTGCTTGTACGACTTCCCATGGGCTAATAAGACGGGAAAGACCAGTATTTTGAATTTCCGAGACGGTGCACGAAAAACCGATCGAAACTCGATTCTGTGCAAAGTTTATGACCGTCACGTTTTTTCGTGAAACCATGCTCACATGACTTACCATGGGCTAATACATTATGAATGTCCAGTATTTTGAATTTCTAAGACAGTGCATGAAAAACCGATCGAAACTCGACTCAGCGCAAAGTTCGCGCAATGATTATGACCGTCGAATTTTTATGCAAAAGCATGCTTGTACGACTTCGCATGGGCTAATAAAATGGGAAAGACCAGTATTTTGAATTTCCGAGACGGTGCACGAAAAACCGATCGAAACTTGACTCGCGTGCGACTTCGCGCAAAGTTTTTGACCGTCGTATTTTTTTGCGAAAGCGTGCTTGTACGACTTCTCATGGGCTAATAAGACGGGAAAGACCAGTATTTTGAATTTCCGAGACGGTGCACCGAAAAACTGATCGAATCTCGACTCTGCGCAAAGTTTATGACCGTCACGTTTTTTCGTGAAACCATGCTCATACGACTTACCATGGGCTAATACATCGTGAATGGCCAGTATTTTGAATTTCCGAGACGGTGCACGAAAAACCGATCGAAACTCGACTCGCGCGCGACTTCGCGCAAAGTGTATGACCGTCGTATTTTTTTGCGAAAGCGTGCTTATACGACTTCTCATGGGCTAATAAGACGGGAAAGACCAGTATTTTGAATTTCCGAGACGGTGCACAAAAAACCGATCGAATCTGGACTCTGCGCAAAGTTTATGACCGTCGCGTTTTTTTTGTGAAACCATGCTCATACGACTTACCATGGGCTAATACATTGTGAATGGCCAGTATTTTGAATTTCCGAGACGGTGCACGAAAAACCGATCGAATCTCGACTCTGCGCAAAGTTTATGACCGTCGCGTTTTTTTCGTGAAACCATGCTCATACGACTTACCATGGGTTAATACATCGTGAATGGCCAGTATTTCGAATTTCCGAGACGGTGCACGAAAAACCGATCGAAACTCGACTCAGCGCGCGACTTCGAGCAATGTTTTTTCGTGAAACCTTGCTCACATGACTTACCATGGGCTAATACATTATGAATGTCCAGTATTTTGAATTTCTAAGACAGTGCATGAAAAACCGATCGAAAACTCGACTCAGCGCAAAGTTCGCGCAATGATTATGACCGTCGAATTTTTATGCAAAAGCATGCTTGTACGACTTCGCATGGGCTAATAAAATGGGAAAGACCAGTATTTTGAATTTCCGAGACGGTGCACGAAAAACCGATCGAAACTTGACTCGCGCGCGACTTCGCGCAAAGTGTATGACCGTCGTATTTTTTTTGCAAAAGCGTGCTTGTACGACTTCTCATGGGCTAATAAGACGAGAAAGACCAGTATTTTGAATTTCTGAGACGGTGCACGAAAAAACCGATCGAATATCGACTCTGCGCAAAGTTTATTACCGTCGCGTTTTTTTCGTGAAACCATGCTCATACGACTTACCGTGGGATAATACATCGTGAATGGCCAGTATTTTGAATTTCCGAGATGGTGCACGAAAAACCGATCGAAACTCGACTCGCGCGCGACTTCGCGCAAAGTTTATGACCGTCGTATTTTTTTGCGAAAGCGTGCTTCTACGACTTCCCATGGGCTAATAAGACGGGAAAGACCAGTATTTTTAATTTCCGAGACGGTGCACGAAAAATCGATCGAAACTCGACTCTGTGCAAAGTTTTTGACCGTCGCATTTTTTCGTGAAACCATGCTCACATGACTTACCATGGGATAATACATTATGAATGGCCAGTATTTTGAATTTCCAAGACAGTGCATGAAAAACCGATCGAAACTCGACTAAGCGCAAACTAGCGTGCCACTTCGCACAAAGTTTATGACCATCGTATTTTTTTGCGAAAGCGTGCTTGTACGACTTCTCATGGCCTAATAAGACGGGAAAGACCAGTATTTTGAATTTCCGAGACCGTGCACAAAAAACCGATCGAATCTGGACTCTGCGCAAAGTTTATGAACGTCGCGTTTTTTTCCGTGAAACCATGCTCATACGACTTACCATGGGCTAATACATTGTGAATGGCCAGTATTTTGAATTTCCGAGACGGTGCACGAAAAATCGATCGAATCTCGACTCTACGCAAAGTTTATGACCGTCGTGTTTTTTCGTGAAACCATGCTCATACGACTTACCATGGGCTAATACATCGTGAATGGCCAGTATTTTGAATTTCCGAGACGGTGCACGAAAAACCGATCGAAACTCGTCTCAGCGCGCGACTTCGAGCAAAGTTTTTGACCCTCGTATTTTTTTCCGAAAGCGAGCTTGTACGACTTCTCATGGGCTAATAAGACGGGAAAGACAAGTATTTTGAATTTCCGAGACGGTGCACGAAAAACCGATCGAAACTCGACTCAGCGCACGACTTCGAGAACAGTTTTTTAATGTCGTATTTTTGGCGAAAGCGAGCTTGTACGACTTCCCATGGGCTAATAAGACGGGAAAGACCAGTATTTTGAATTTTCGAGACGGTGCACAAAAAACCGATCGAATCTCGACCCTGTGCAAAGTTTATGACCGTCGTGTTTTTTCGTGAAACCATGCTCATACGACTTACCATGGGCTAATACATCGTGAATGGCCAATATTTTGAATTTTCGAGACGGTGCACGAAAAACCGATCGAAACTCAACTCGCGCGCGACTTCGCGCAAAGTTTATGACCGTCGTATTTTTTTGCGGAAAGCGTGCTTGTACGACTTCTCATGGGCTAATAAGACGGGAAAGACCATTATTTTGAATTTCCGAGATGGTGCACGAAAAACCGATCGAATCTCGACTCTGCGCAAAGTTTATGACCGTCGCGATTTTTCGTGAAACCATGCTCATACGACTTACCATGGGCTAAAACATCGTGAATGGCCAGTATTTTGAATTTCCGAGACGGTGCACGAAAAACCGATCGAAACA